>JANHGB010018628.1:30616-48452 GCA_026283785.1 Coracopsis vasa | reverse complement strand
ATATACATGCGCACACAGGTGTGTGTGCGTGTGGCACATGTTGGGATCAATTACAGAAGGTGATTTGCTACCATTTGTGACTGGTATTGTGGTTGTCTGTTGTATGGCTGGTATTGATCCTGAGTATATTGTTCAATGATTGCCAGTTCATTCCATATCATTAATAAATCAATACACCATGTTAACCCCGATTTGGCTTAAACTATGTGAACTGATCGGGATTTGCTACAGGGTTTAGTCAGTAATCGCAACAATGTAAAATCCTTCTCAATTTGTCTGGGTAACTTGGCTGGTGAATATGGAGAAATACGAGTTTCTAATGCATCCTTGGGACCATGAGGCAGACAACACCTTTTTCCTCCTGTCTTACTCTCCCCTATATGAGCTGTTGCAGCATTGCAGCATTGAAGGCAGCATTGCAGGGTTTCACTGCATGAATATGGTTAAAACTCTTCATGGCCAAAATGTGGGTACTTCAGTCTAGGAGCATTTGGCCAATTATCTTTGCAGCAATCAATCCAAACACTGTTTTGCCAGTCACCAATGATGGCTACTTTCCTCAGTCTTCCTTGATTTCTCCATTATGTGTCATTTTCCACTTCTTGCCCCTCTAGTGAAGCAGGGTAAAGTGCAATAGTTGGTGTGCTGCAGCAGAGCTGTGGATACACCACGCACCACTCTGTGGGCACCAGCAGAAGTGCTGCTCACCGAGCTACAGCCGTTTGTTTACAGCAGTGGGTTTGAATACTGTCTCTATTGATCTGTACCAGCAGGGGGGATGTAGAGAAAGTTCTCACTGCAGTATCAGCATCCAACACTAATTGTAAGTTACCTGCAGTCATTCAGCCCAGAGAAAGGGACATTTTTGTCCTATGCATATTTATGCTCAGCAGTAACCCTCTTACAGAGAAATGGGAAGCAGTTAAACTTTGATGGCTGATTTTAAGTTTTCCCACTCTACCCCATGAAAATACAGTTGGCAGCATACGTTCCCAGAGAGCACATTAGCACTGAATTCATTCAAACCTCCCTGCATGGGCAGGAAAAGGACTGAAGCTATTCTTACATTATTCATGACAAGCTTTGACACCTTGCTTGGTGTCAGCATTCACAGCTTCTGCTCCATAGTATCTCCATTGTCCCACACATCTCCCATGTTCAGGCTCAGCATTTCCAACAGCAATAAATACATTACATGCTTCCGGTGCCATTATGTGAAGGCAGGGAGAAAAGCTCTGAGGCAGCCTGCGTGCCAAAAGGGTGAGGAATGCATCCCCCCATCTCTTTCTCTTGCTGGTGATCCTGCACCTCTTTTTCCAGAACACAGCTTGTCCTTTTGGCAGAATCAGACCTATTCAAACTCTCGACTTCTTCCACTTTCATGCCAGTAAGCAGTTGCCCTTGGCCTTCTCTTGACTGTGCAGGATCATGCAAGAAAAAGTCTTGGGGCAGGGTAAGGAATGGCAACAAACAGACCTTGCAGCAGTAAACAAAGGTGTGTGAATGCCATTTCTAAACTCCTCCATAGTACCCTCATTTTGTCAACTCATTGTTATCCCAGATGGTCCTCCATTCACTCCTCATCATGTAGAATTCATAGTCCTTACTCTTTCTGTCGACATATGTATGATAAAGAAAAGTCCTTACTCTTTCTGTTGACATATGTATGATGACAGAAAAATCTTCAGCTGTGGTGGCATAAAGATACATTAATCCACCACCAGTAACCCTCTGAAGCTGGAAGTTACTAAAAATTGTATTTATTTGGGAATGTCTTTCCTGGGCTGATATGTGGCATGTCCCGTACCAGCTGGATTCCTTGGAGAATAAGGTGCACACTGACTTTTGCAGAAAGAGTGTGTTTGTGGCAATCTGGAGGCTTCAGTTTTGGGTGAGATGCTGCCCTTCCCTAGGGGAAAAGACATTTCTTTTGCTGCCTCCTGCTTCCCTCATGCTCTCTCTGATGCTGGATCTGTCTTCAGAGAAGCTTTGTGAGGGCAATAATCTCACTTTTCTTTCAGAAATAGAGAAATATCCACACAAAATTATATGGTTAACATTTCCACAAAGCCGCAAAGTGGCTCTAAAGGACAGGTCCCCAGCATGGTGTTGGGCTCCCACGTCAGTTTTTAGATGATTTTGAAAATGTTTCCTTTTGTAGCAAGCAGCTTTCCTCCAAAGCACGTGATTGAACTAAACTTCAATGGCTTCGTCTGGGTCCATCTTCACAAGTTTTCCTTGTACCAGGCTTGAGATGAAATCAGACTGCTGAGGCTCCTTTAAAGTTGCAAAATGTGCTGTCTGAGATTGTTGCCCTGGGGTTTGGTGTGGGAGAAAGACAAATGGAAAATATAATTTTCCTTAAATCCCTGCTGTCCTTTCTTTGAGCATTTGACTCTAATCCTCCTTAGTCACAAGAAGTTTATTATTTGTTTAATATTCCTTTTGTGCCTCTGAAAATAACAGAATTAAGAGGAATAAGGTGATTAATAGTTGTTCATGGAAATAATAAAGAAATCTGACAGCTCCTTCCTGTCAATTCAGTGCTCAGGCCAGCCGCACAGGGAGGCTGTGGGGACAGGGCTGCTGTAGAGCCATGGTGCAGGGAACCCATGCCCAGCCTTGCACCAAAGCCTGTAGCTGCAGCACTAAAGACAACTGCAGCTGAGACCTGAGCTTCAGATCAGACCTAATTCAGACTCAAGCCTCACTGACACAGCTGGGAGACCACCAAGAGACCCCCATTGCTTATACTCAGGAAGGACCAAGGGCACAAGGCCAGCAGCTCCTAAACAGGAGGCTCCAGGACCATCATCTATGGAGATAATTTTATTTCACTTACTGCTGACTCTCCTCCCGTTTACTGAGTGGGTGTCTGAGGTCTTCATTGAAATGAAATTAGTGGCCTGTGAAGACAACTGAAAGCACAAATTGCTGTCTTCTCTATGGCCACCAATCTACCAGCAAGTGGAATCCAATTTTATATTTAGCAAGTGTCCCAGAGGGAGAAGCCAGATCTAACAGACTCTTTCATTCCTAACTGCTCTAATGCTGCTCTCCTTTTTCATATCTACTTGGAGAGCAAATTCAATTAAAACATCCTTGCCAATTTACAAAATGATTAACATGTTAATAATTTTGCAGTTTTACAGAAAGGGAACAAGAAGACAGGAAATAGCTTAGCAAATCCATCCATGCTATGGTGATGAAGAGTTATGGATGGCTGTGGGCACCGGCTTGCTATGAGAAATCCCAGCCCATGCCAGAGCTGCCTCCAGCTCTCCCTTTGCAGAACTGTCTCTTCCACCACCAAACCAAACCCAAGCAGTGCTGGGATAGTAGGGAGGTCACGAGGCAGATGTAGATGAGGATAAACAAACATGGGGTAATTCTTATGAGAAGATGGGTAAGAAAAGCAAGCACAATTAATGCTTCACTCACAGCAGCTCAGTGAACATCTTTCCCTCACACTGAGAATGGGTCAAGACTTATTCCACTGAACGCAGTGGTGCTGCACTTGTTTGAAACCCATGCTGGTGACAACTGGGCTGGGCTGCAATTTCTGCAAGCATTTTGGTGACACATGACAGGCACAGCAGGACTCCAGCCCATTGCTGTGGATGAGAGTCCAGCGCGGGCAAGGAGTGGGAGACTTGTTTCAGATTACACTGACTTCAGCAAACTACTAAAAACAAGCAGAAGAAAAACTCAAAACCCAAGTTTTGTTACTTCACAGCTCCACAAAGTGCTCTGGGAGTGCCTGGCAGCTCTGTGGACCTGCAGTGCAAGCAAGTTGCAGGTTCCATCTCCCTCTGCGTGGTGGCTTTGCTCCTGGCACCCAAGGCAGCACAGGGCAAAAAGTGATCTCAAGCCCATCTCCATGAGCTTCTGTCATGGTGGTTCCTCCAAAACATCAGGGGTTTCTCAGTGCTTAAAGGACCCAATGGTTCAGTGAGTAAAGCACCAACTATCCCCTGGTGTGGAAGAGAGAGATTTCTTTCTTTTGGTATTGACTTTGTTAGGTTTCCAGTTGAGCACCGGTGATGGTAACTGTCTTTTAAGCGGTGAGCTGTCATTTCAAAATCTTCCCCCACAATAACTGCTCTTACTATTGCCCCCAAAACCATTACAGATTTAGGATTGGTGGGACCACGCTGTTTCCTTTTTTTTGTTTGTTTGTTTGTTTGTTTCTGAAAGGAGATACTAACAGCATTGCCAAACCTCAAATCTAACATGCCGCTTATGCCTTATGCAAGGAAAATGTAGGCGAGTAGGGCTGGGAGCAATGACAGCCAATGGATCTGCCATACTCAGGCAGTAAGAGGAATCTGAGTGAGGAGTTGCCTGCTGTGATGGAGTGCAAGAAAGAAGAAAAAAAAGAAATAATAACAATTTAAAAAAGTAAAAATAAAAAGATAAAAAAATTAAAAAAGATTAAAAAAGAAAAAGAATAAGAAAAAGGAAATAGAAAGAAAGAGAACAATTAGAAAGCATTAGAAGAAAGAATTATAAGAAAAGAAAAACAGAAGCTCATATAAACAGTGACAACATGAAGAGCCTCATTAAGATCTCCACAGTGGCTAAGCACTACAGATGTGCCTGCACAATGTTGTTGATGGTCATGGCAGCAGGACACGTGTTATTGAGCCTCTTTTGTGGAAGAGCTGGCAGGGGAAGCTCTGAGGGCCTTGGCTGAGCTCAGCTGCTTGGGTTTGGTGTCTTGGCTCTCCTTAGATTTGTACAAGAGCACGTTTGTACAAGCCTTGGCACTTCACACCAGAGCAAACAACTTCACACTTGTGCAAACAAGTGGTCAGTTTGGGGAGCACCAAATGTACTGATAATTTTCCCTTGCTTAGGATTTGCTATGAAAATATCCCACATATTTCAGGTTGCGCAGATTAATGGAAAGGCCAGATTCAGCAAACTAAGCAAGACTCTAACGCTAAACCATAGCTACCCTGTTAGGAGACATCATGATCGAACAGGTTTTCTTAAGCAAACCCCTTCCCATACTATTTGTAAGTTTTGCAAAATTGCCTAATATATTTTATAAGGACTTTTGGCAGCAGCAGTGACCTGCTAGCCAGAGTAATGTGACAGAGTGTGACAATGGCTTCTCTCTGAAGTTTACTGGACCCCACAGCTAGGTCAGGGCTGCACAGTTTATCTTGGGCAGATGCAACTTCAGCACGAGCAAAACAGTTCAATGAAGTGGGAGGTGACTCTGAAGCCATGGATGTCTGAGGATATTAATGGCAATGCTTGGCTGCTCCAGCTTGCAAGCCTTCCTTCTGTGTCTCCAAAAGCTCTGCTCAGCATGGCTACATTTTTCCTGAAAGGGCTGACAAGCTTCAGAAGCTCTTTCTTTTAGTTAGAGAATTTACTCAGAATATAAAGATGACATTTTAACCCTCCTGTCTGCCAGGATGTTGTTAGAGACCACAGCTGAGGCTGCCACTAATTACACTATAAGCACACATGGAGACACCCAGCCCTTACCCCACTGGGTGCATTCATTCTGCTGGCTCAAAGATTTGTTTCCTTTAGAGACAAACTGCATTTTGAGCACAAGAGATTCAAAGCTTGGAGATGCTTGGAGAATGTGGGGCAGGAGGCCTGGATTTGGATTACTCCTTCACAGAGAGCAAAGTTCTCACCCGCTGGGAAGGCAGACAGCCCTGTCATATCAGACCTGCCTTAGCTCTCCCAGATAAGCTCTCTGTCCTTCAGAAACCTCCTGTGTCTGTGCACAGGTAGAAAGGGACAGCTGGAGAGACCAACTCAATATCAGTAAAAGGATGATAGAAAAGGTGGGGCTTTTCCCCAGCGGCAGAACATCTTTCTTCCCCTTTTTGCACTGAAGTTGCTTTTTAGTTACGTAGTCCTTTAGCTGTCAATATTTATGAACAAGAAATAAAAATACATACCTGCCTCTGCGATAAATTCTGAGCCATGCATCTGCAGAGCGTGAGTAAAACAGGAAAGTAACTGTTGAATGAGTTAGGATTTCCCCTGCACCCTCCCTTCACGCTGGAAGAACTTGAAGTCACTTCAGAGAAGTGATGGCAGCCTGGCCACATCTCCAGGTGTGTGCTGAAATGGCCAGAAAGCAACTATCCTCTCCTGGTGTACTCTGAGGGACCAGTCTGCGTGGGGACCAGGTCCCTCTGCTGCTATTCCAATGAACTGTGGCACATAGGTGCAAGACTCGCTGGGCCGTGGAACAGTAAAGCAACACATGGAGATGGATTTAAAGATAGTGATTGTTTTTTCTGGCTTAAATTACAAACGGATGTAGATGTTGCATTGCTTGGGAAGATGCTTGTTTTCCAAATGCCAGTAAGCTGACTGTATTTCCAGAAAGATTTTCTGAGCTTTCTGAATGGGTAATGAGAGCAGACAGAAAGAGGAAAGGTGCACTTTGAAAGAAAGACTTCTGTCAGTAAAACAGTAAAACACATGTGACGAATGCAAATAAAACACAACTGAAGGGGAAGTTTTTTCCCTAGGAAGAATTTTACATCAAAAGCAAATATAGGTCATTCCACTGGAAGAGGAGAATGAACGTGTTAGTCATAGAAGTCCTTTGTGAAACAACAGGCTTTATTGCTTTCTGGTTTATTTCAGGTAAGACCTTGAATCTGGACTGAGAATTGACCTGAGCTCAGGGAACCACATTAACCAATGCCCCTTCAGCTTGAAAAATAGATTTTCTGTTCAGATTTTCCCTCCTATCCCAGCATAACCTGCTCTTTCCCTGGAAGCCTGTGCTGGATGACAGGCTTCAGAGTTACTGGCATAACTCACTTGGCCACACTTTCTTGCTTGCAGCCCATTCAGTGTCACACGAGGGTCTGGCATTTATGTCAAGAGAGATAAAAGCTGTTTGAATGATGTGAAATTACAGGTGCTGCTCGGCCCTGCAATTCTTAAGCTGAGCTGAATAATTTTACTGCCTTTTGCTGAGAACAGAGAGAAGAAGGGGACAGGAGGCAATTGTGGTGTCATGTACTGCAGTAATGTTACACAGGGTTTTACACTAATTTAAATCACACTGATGTGAGGGACAGCGCTGTCTTTGATTGTGTTGTGGGTGAACATGGAAAGACTATCAGAGCTTCCTGTAACACCCTGCTTCATGTGGATGATCTCCTTCGGACAGCAGAGAGGAGCCTTTCCTTTCTCATGACATATCACTCAGTACAAAAACTCTCAGAACAAAACAAGCAAAGCTCCCAAAACAAATGTCTCCCCCCTCATCGAATGGTATTTCAAAAGGGTAAGGTCTTTAAATGACGAGGATGGATGTCCTTCCCTTCCACCTCCTTCAGTACACAGCATGGGCTGAGGCAAGATATGCAAAGGGAGCTGCTGCCCCCCTGCTGTATTTGCTGCAGGAGCTGGGAGGGTGCAGAGTTACAGCAGTATGTGGTACAGCCTGTCAAGGCCACACACTGAACTCTGCAGATAAAAGTAAATATCGAGCAGCTCTTCTTTCAGGCAGCTTTGTTCACCCTGTGCAGGAAAGGAGGCAGGGATCCAGAGGAGAGGTAGTCTGTGGTTGTGGCTGTAATACAGGTGTGGAAGAGAAGGATTTGCAGGTCCTGGCATTTCCTCTCTTCAGGTGCCTGTATTGTACCCTTAAAGTGTCCTGAATGTGAAATGTGGTTGGTTCTGAAAAAAAAGTTCCCTCTGGTGTGTCTTTGTCACCGCTAACATAGAGCACAGTGCTGCTAAAAGCTCTGATTTCATCACTCTGCCATTTCACATCCGTGTGCCACATTTTTCTTTCCGAGCTGTGTGACTCCACTCTCTCTTCCCAGAGCTTGTGCTGATTTCCATATCTAATCCTATTGCATGGACCTCTGACTTAATCCTGTCCTTGCCTGCTCAGTACTGGCAGCCGTAAAAGACTGGTCAGGGCTTAAATGCCTCACTCCTTCATGAACAAGCTTTGCACTGAACTGTTCAAGCCATCCCTTTGCAAAGTCCCCCTGTGGACCAGCATACACTTGCACCTCTCAGGCAAGATGAAGCAAAGTGCAAAACAAACCAGGGATGAGGAAACATTCAATCTATCGTTTCCCCTTCCTACTCACACTTCTGTCAATATCAGAAGGGAAATGGGCCAAAGCTTGATGCTTTTTAATGTGAATGAGGCACTTTGAGATTACTGGAGAGGGAGCTGATCAGACAAGCTCCGTTATTCTTAATTCTGGCAAACAACAGAGCAGTGTGTTATCAACCCCTGCCTCAGGCAAGGCCAGCTTAGATCAAGCAGGAAACCAAATGTTGATGTTTCAGAGATTTCTTAGCTCTGAGATACTCTAAAACACTGAAATATTTGTGCCATAGAAATGAGATTCAGTGCACTCGCTATTTTCTCACACTGTTTGAACACCCACAAGGGGTTCCCATGAATGCCTGCCTGAAAGTAGGCAGGAGGTTGCTGATGCCAAAACTACCTCTAAATGGTCACACTGCTTTTTCACTGGGTTAGCATTAAAAGCCCAAATATGAGCTTTCTGTGGGATTCTTCAGTGTAATTAGATGTTAGAAGACATGTAAATGCATATGTGCCAGGGCAGAAGCTAACTCAATCCATTGTTAATGAGCAGGCAACAGTGTCACTTTGTCATCTCCAGATTGCGTAGAGTCACCACACGAGCCCTAAGCTGGAGTCTGGGGTTGCCAGTGAGCACAGATCTATTTAAGGTCACAGGAACTGAACAAAGGATTAATATGAGTCTGACAAAAACAATGTTTGAAAATATATTTATTTTGTCAGATTTCATGAGTGGTAGCTATTGCTCCATTCAAGCTGAATGATAGCGTTCAGCGTGCGCACTTACTCATCCTGACAGCTAACAAGATAAACATGTCAGCATGTGATTTGCCAAATATCTTCCCATGGAATTCAGGCAGGAGTTGCCAGCAGAGCTGGCTTTCGAGCAGAGGGACTGAGGCATTCAAATAGACACACATGAGCCATGCACAGCAAGCAAAACCCACTCCCGGCCTGTGAAGGAACCTTTCTGCCATGGCAGCCAAAGCTTAGGTTCAATGGCACTGTTCAGCTCAGCCGATGATGCTCTCTCCTGACCCTTTAGTAAATCTCCAGAGATCCTGTTTTTGTGGCACAGGATAATTGCTAGGGGAAGGTCTGATATTCATCCAAGCTGAATAGGTGCAAGGAGCTGAGCAATGTTTGTTATGCCTTGGCAGCAGAGGAGGCAAAGGGCAGTACTAGCAGGCCCCAAATTGGCTTTTCCTTTCAGTGTGGGGTAATTCTTCCCAGAGACTGAGCTCGTGACCTTTATCACAGTGAGTTTTATTTACAGATTGGGAAATGGCAGGGTGTCCTTTAAGATGAAAGGAATCAAAACACAAGGGAAAAAGAAAGATTTTGCAGAAGCAAAAGATCTGACTGGAGAACTGTTTAGAGAAGTCTGTATAAACAGACCTGCTAGGCTGATATCTCACATTTTAGCCACAGCTTCTTGGAGCCTTTAGCTAGATAATGAAGGGATTTTTAGGCTTTGGACTCCCTGGTGCATCTGTCTTTTAATAACATTGCACCTATTTCCTCATGCATTTGCAGCTGACTCCAGTGTAATTTTTCCCTGCCTTCCCTGTTTTATGTTCCCTCCCTGTCCTCTGATCAGTCACCAGCAGGTAACAGCCACTGCTTTTTTGTCTTGAAGATGCTCAGAAGCATTTTGTAGCCTCTGGGCCTCACCCAGGTGTCTATTCCCTTCTATGAAAGAGGATTAATTGTTATGTTGCTAATAATAGCCCCAGCATGAGCTTTGTGGCAAAGGCTGAACTGTCTCCAGAAAGGCAGAAGTAAAGGTCTGATATGAGAAGACCTCCTACTGCATCAGGCTGTGATGGAGAAAGGGGACCTTCTCTCTCAAGCTGCCTCCTAAGGACAGTGTTGGGATGATGGGCAAATCACTGGCTTTCCCCTTCATGGCTTGCCCTCACAGCAGCTGTCTATGTTTTAAGCTTAATCCACTGCACCAATAATTTTACTGAAAGAAATCTTTAAATAGCAACTAACAACTATATATTATACCAAAGAAGAGCTAGGAGGATAAATTACGATTTATTTAATGCTCAACTGTTCTCAAAGGTGTAAATCTCTCATAAGCACTGCTGGTGGTTAATGATCAACCCACCTTCCAGACAGCCCAATGTAGCCATCACCGGTATTGTTTACAGAGCAGTGAAAGGTCCTGGCATCCTACAGACACGAAATAAAAACAGTTTGCATTTCTACAAGTAGGAAAGACTTGAGCCTGATAACCCTGCTGTGTGGTGTCTCCATCTGAGGGAGAAGGGGAGCAAGGTTAATCACCTGCTTAAGGCCACACAGGAGAGGATGGAGCAGAAGTGAACAGGGCTGTGCTGGCCACCTGGCTGAGCTCCCCACCTGCATCTCCCTCTAGCTCTGGTGGCTCGTCCATATCCCACTACTTATCTGTCAAGGAAATATGAGATACCTGGGTACTAAACGAGTCAGTGAAATTAAAATATAGCCTGTCCATAAGGATCTCCTGGTTACCAGCAGTTTTTGGCTTAGCTTGCTTCTGAAATACTTCATCAGCATTTTAGTGGAAGATGCCTTTCGAAGGAGCTCACACCCTGCAGCACTTGTAACAGTCCTAAAAAGACACACATCTCTCTTTCCGCACTTGTACAGCCATGATGCATCCCACCCATCATTTCAAGTGTTTGCCCCCATACCCCAAAGCCACATCCCACACCCTGACCCAGCTTTGCTGTGGCTGTGCTGTGAGTGCTCTTGCAATGTCCTGGAGGCCAAACCCAACTCATTGTCTTCATCACACTCCTGAGGGTGTCATGACAGAGTCTGCCCTTCTGGGCTTCTCTTTGCCTACTGCCTGCAAGAAAAGTTCCCCCTCCACCACTGCACAAGAGACTCGGGTGATGCTTGCTCCACAGAAGTGATGTGTGAGCCTCCTCAGTGGAGTTCAGTCCGCAAACCAGAAAATGCTGGAACTGAACAGCTCTGCAAGATTGCTCACCATCCCTTAGTGTCCCTTAGATCTTGATTAACCAGAAGACAGCACGTAGAAGTACTCCAACAGCAGCTAGGTTTGCAGATGGACCATCCTTCAGGCTGTACTGGTTTCTCTGTCTCCTGTTGATTCATCCTGGCCTCCCCTTCCCATTCCTCTGACGGACTCAAATGCTGATAAACTGTGTAGGTATATGGTCCCATAAAACAAACAGAAAGTGCTGTCTTATCTCAAAACCAAGCACTGGTTAGCCTGGTCGTCAGTACATGTTAGAAACCCAGTCCAGAACAGGTGGTCTCATCTCAGAATGCCCCATTTGCTCCTCTCTGGTGGACAGAATGGCCTCTGTGGATGGAAGTTTTTGGACATTTGGCATGCCTTGCTCTACAGGTCTCCTTTACTGGCACTCCTGAGACTGAGCACTGATGAAGCCATCATGCTATGAGAGAGTGGCTTCTCCCTTCTCCTCTTGGCCTGCTGCTGGCTGGAGATGAGTGAGGGCTACAGCCTTGAACATTGTCTTTGGTCAGTCAGTGGAAACAGAAGGTCCTAGTGATGACTGAGTCCCTCAGGCCCTGCCGTGGACCACCCATAAGGCCAACCTCAGCAGAAAACTGTCATAAGATCCCAGGAACCCAAGGAATGGAAACATTTTGGGATACAGGCAGAGGCAAGGGACTTCCCTACAAGCTCTAAAGTGCTTTGGATGTGCTTTTTTGGGGTGTTCTTATTGATTGGGAATTCATTTACTTGGAAACTGACCCAGAAGTCCCTAAAGGGGGAGTATGGTGGTCCTGAGGACCTTTGCATCTTCTGGTGGCCCAGTTCTCGCCCTTGTCTGGATGCTGCTCTCCCAGGGCTGGTATAAGTGCCTTTCCTATACACAGGAGGAGCACCAGGGTGTTTTGTATTGTGCAGACGTTTGCAAACCTGCAGGAACACAAGAGTGTGGACAGCGATGCGGAGAGGAGTGCAGAAGCTGTTGCCTGAGACAGGACTAACAACCACATTTAAGGTCCAGGTAGAGGTGGGTGTTGCTGAGGTCCTGCTTCCACTTACTGTGCCAAGAGAGACTCGGGAAGGGAAGCACTGAGGAGTAGGGCTTTGCAGCAAGGTTGTGGGCTTGGTGGTACCCAGAAGTGTGGACATTGCACAGCCTCACTTGGGTATGACCTAGCTCAGTCCTTCAGGCACGATCCTTGCTCATAAATTTCTTCCTCAGCTTGCTCTAGTAGTTGTATACAAGGTGTCCACATCCCAGAGCAGCCCTGGGTGAAGGCTTTGTGTCTCCCTGCTGGTGGCAGTGGTGGTAGGACCAGCCCTTTGGAGACAGAGAGGTAGTGCCCAGCACCTCTGCAGAGGATGGGAAGACAGCTTATGTCCCTTCCCCATTTCTCTCATAGGATAAATCAACACTGTGGCTTTTCATTTGATCCACTGGTATTCTGAAGGAATTTACCCAGTCTTTAATGTGGGTTGTTTCCCCGTGTTAAACTGAAAGTGCTATAAACTGAGGCTACACTTACACCAAATAGCAATAAGCTGCAATGCAGATCTATGGAAATACCCTGTGCTGTATGTAAAGGGCACAGACTCTTCAAAAAACCCCATCCTTCAAATGGTTTGTGCCAGCAAAGATCTGGTGTGACCTGGGTGTGCAGGTGTTCAATGCCAGCACAGTGCAGGAGGGTGCATCCTAGTGCGCTAGGGCTCTCCCCTAGTGCTTGCACAGAGATGGAATCCAAGGAGAGAAGAGAGGTGTGCAGAAGGTTTGACAGTGGTTTAAGGTGGTTTTCATCCGGACATAATAGATGATTAATTAGATACTGAGCAAAGTTAACAGGAGTAGCTTGAAATTTGTGGCTGCTCAGGCTCGAGAGAACCAGCCATCAGCTCCCACTGCACTGCACTCAGATCCACCCCACAGCTCAGCGAGGCAGACAGTAACATACCTTGTAATTACAGCCTGTAAACAAGCAGTGCAGGGTGACAAACAGAGAAAAGTATAGCCTATCAGAAACAACTCAAATCACAGCCGTAAATATGATTGAGATGTAGTTTAAAATTCAGAGATCTGCTGTAACTCTAAATGGACTGGTAATGTGCTGCATTATATTTGTAATTTTTCAATAATGTAATTTAATGCGAGGCTATTTTTCAGTATTTCAAGACACTGTCAGAAGGCTGAGCTGAATAAAGGAAGAAACAATATAGTGGAAAAATTCAAACATCTAAAAGGAAAACACCACACACCAATATGTAAAAAATAGTTTGAAAATGTGAGTTATCTCCTGATCGCATTAGAACAGATAGTATCAGAAGAGCTTTACCTTTCAACTTTCTCCTCTACTTTCTCATTGTTTGAAAAGCTAGTGAGAAGAAAATAAAAGAGAACAGAATCTCATAGTCCAAAGATTTACTCTGTCATATCCAATGAGAGAAGAAATACATGGGAAAAAAGGAAAGAATAAAACCCATTTAAGTCTCAAATTTGGAAATACCTAAATGTCTCTTTTGGGGGATTCCCCTTCCCTCCCAAACTGTAGAAGGAAATTAATTCTTTTCATAAATGTCACTCCTTCCTTGTGAAAAAAAGAAAAAGAAAATGATTCATGCAGAAAATTTCCACTGGGTCCAGTTGGAACATCTTTGCTATTTGAAGTGGTATGTAATCAAACTGCATTCTTACATCCTTTTATGGATATTTATGTCATATAGAGTACGCAACCTTGAACTTACCCTTTCAAATACAAGAACATGAGCTGAATTTATTTTACATCATCTTGTAGGGGTATTTCACTAAGGCCATTAAAAAAAAAAAGGAAAAAAATTGAAGAAAAAAAAAGGAATATCTTGACAAACAAAACTAGAACTGGTTATGGAGAACCCGCTGAAGTTACAAATTGAAAGGGATTCATATGGGTGGAAAGTAACACAGCCTAGGAAGAGGAGATGATGAACCCCTACAATGCATGAAAATGGAGCTATTTTGCAGGAAAGTCATTTGACAGCAATTTCTCTTTATAGGCATGTACTCTGTAAGTCAGGAAGTACACAGTATGAAGCTTGCATTGCAATTTTTTTTCCACTCATCGCTCCTAAAACAGTGTTCATATCGATGGCATTTGAAATTTCTAATCAGTATTCTTTGTGTGTTTCTTAAAACCAAAAATAAATAGTGGATGTTTAACTATGTGTTTAATTATGGAGTTTCAGTTCCAAAACCCAAGGCCTGATGTTGGGCTGAGGTCCCACTAAATTGAATGGAATATTTGGCTAAGTGAAAAACCCAGGGCTAGCTCCTGGAGGCCAGGTACAAGCTTAGCTTGTATCACATCTGCTTATTTAGAGGTATGGCCAATAGTATATGCAATCCTGTTCGGACAGGGAACAAGGGTTTGCCTCATCTAGCAAGCACACAAAGCACAGGTCCAGGATGGTTATTTGAGTTGAAAGAGTGCTTTCTTGCTTTCACAACTTTAATACTGCTAGTGCTGCTTTTTCTGCGTGGCATTTACACATATATACGTACACAGACCAGAGAACTGTACTAGAGAACTCGAAGTTTTACTGGTGACTCACAGGTATCTACACAAATTACAGCTTATTACAATAATTGGGACCTGCAGATCTACTCTAATTTTGAGTGCAGGTGTGGGAAGGAGATGAAAGGTTGCTGTTTCAAATTACGTTAACTTTCACTGCATTTTGGCAGGAGTGGTATGAAAAGAAAAGACTGGGTTAATTCTGCCAAGAGTTTTAATACCATCCCTAATGCAATTAATGTGCTAGATCTGTGAAAAACAAACAAACAAACAATATTGTCAGAAGTTCAAAAGGGTGAATGGGGAAAGAAACATTTACCGGGTCAGCCGCTTGGCATTCTCAACTGTGAAATAAGCCACAGCCAGTCAACCAAAAATATGCACTCTGTACCCCAGATTCCAGCTGATTTTTAACATTCTGCATTATTAACATATTCCAGGTCCATTTACTTAATCATAATTGATACTGCTTGTTCCTTCCTAAAAAAATATTAATTTGGCAGTTACAGCTTAGATTTGGGTGCACATGTAAAACATCACATCTTACATCTCCAGTAAGATCTGCCTGTATTTCCAACAACTACACAGGTCAAGAAAGGTCTTGTTGTACCTTCAATTACTTCTCAAATAAATTAAAACCTTGGAGTTGTTTTTAAATGTGTAGGCTATCAAAATTTTGGATATTGAGGCAACCTGAATTCTAGGAGATTGCATTAATTAATTCTAGGAGATTGATTCTTCACTTGAGAATCACTAATAGCTGCTGACAATGCGGTAATTCTTTGACACGGTGAGCTTTAGGCCTCTCTCAGTGAAAGGCAACAAAGCTGCATGGAGGTATCTGCTCTGTTCCTTCTCTGAAGTGCTGCAGGAGAAACTGAAAGAAGTAAAAATCCTGCAATTTTCACAGCAATTTTTAGGAGCAAGTACAATAAGAATGAAAATGCAGCGATCAGTTCTCATTGCAGCCTGTTTTGGCTCTTTTTGCCAGCAGTGACCAAGTGTCCTTCAAGCTGATATTTATATGTCCATTAATAACTCTGATCTAAGAAAAAGCCAAACACAGAAGGTAGAAGGGAATTTTTCTCCTTCTCATTTGTATGTGGAAAACCACCCAAACATGGTGCTGGCCCAGCTGAACACAGGGATGCTGCTGAAGGCTCTGCCATGCTCTATAGCTCTTTCCTGCTCACACTGGGATCAACAGAGACAGAAAAGCTCCTAAAGCACAGTTCTGTTTACCCCAAACCAGGAGTCTGTAGCTTGGGGGAACAGAAGAAATAGAAATATAAACACAGTTCTCTCCCCCTGTTTAGACTCCTTTTCACAATGCTTGTCCCCACCAGTCTGCTTCTTCCAAGAATGTTTCACTGTGTTTTCCACATTGCCTTTTACATATGGAAAAAAGTTTACTAAGTCAATCAAAACAGCTGCTACTTGCCTTCAACTACGTCCTTCCTATACATTAAATAAAAAAAAAAAAAAAAAAAAAGGTTTTTTGAATGCTTTTAAAGAAAATTGTGCAATTAGTAATTTCTAGAATGGTGTGATGTGATTTTTGTTAGAATTCACATCCCCTCCATACATGCACCAGTAACTGTACATCAGGAGTGTGCCCCTATATCTTCTTTGTACGTCTAATGACTTTTATCACAGGATCAAAAACATGATCATCTTTGTAACATTAATTTGTAAGCAAGAGCTGTGTTTTGCATTTAATATGTCTGATACAACAAACCCACATCTTACAACATTACCTTACAAATACAGAGTACTTTTATACTTTGCTATATACTTCATTAGCACTGATGTAACAGAGCTAAATAGTCTTCCATTTACATGGCTGTCAGTGACTGGCTCTTCTCCCAGCCTGGTATAACCTGCAAAACACTTTTACATAAAGGTCTCTCTAATCTGGTGGCAGAGAAGATTTATTTGCTTTAATATAATAAGAGTCATTCCTGGAGACCATGCACAACTGTTTTTCTATTAAAAAAGCAAAGCAGTAAACAAGATTAACCTGAAGTAACCATTTTGACTCACTTCCATTTCTGTGTGTACAAAACTGCACAGGGCAGAGTCCCTTACCAGTGCGAGAAGAAACCATGCCAAGGAATAGTTTTCAGACTACAGATGAGTGGGTCAGGGTGGTCTCTCACAAGTGCACTTTACACTATTTACGAGATGATCTGTCACTGTGATGACACAGGTTATCTTGGGACTAGGGTAAAGACTGACTGCTGTCACTACACCCTCGTGCGGAGCCAAAGCAGCAGCAGAAGCAGCTCGCCTGCTGGAAAGCGAGTCCCTTGGCCAGAAGCCTGCAAACTCATACGTAGCAGCCCTTGTGCATTATGGCAGTCGTACCATGGTGACAAACAGCATTTGCACTCTGTGGGTTCTTCAGAAAGTTCCCATTTTCAGTGCTGCCCAGGCACTGCAGTCAGGAAAGCACAAATGCTGAGGTCCTGCTTTACCAGAGCATCCAACAAGTCACTGGGGTGCTGTTGATGTCCAGGGTGCCTAGACACACTTGGAAATGATCCCCTCTTGTCCACTTTTACTTTATTTATTGTGACAGAAGTTAGACGAATTGGGTGAAGAAACAATGTTGGAATCAACTTTTCTCATTTCAGGAACAACCAAGGCCATGGGCACCCACACCAGTGGTCATTTCTCAGCGCTGCCAGGGACAGTTTCAGATTGCTTTTTGCACATAATATAGTTGTTTCAACCTTATCAAACAGTGTTTGCAGATCAAACACAAGCACACCCACCCATGAATGGGCAGCCATTGCCACCGACCATGCATGTACCAGCAGTGAGTAGCCTTAGGTCTTATCAGCAACAGAAAGTTGCACCACTAATCAAAAATTTGCTTTGCAAATAAGTGCAAAATCTTGGGTAAACACTAATTTCAGTCATGGGTGGCTGCTTCCAGTGGTGTAAGCTGATACAACTTACTCACGTTTTAATTTCAGAGACATTAGTATGATTGTGCACCACTTTCTATAAATCATAGAATCATAGAGTCGTAGAATAGTTACGGTTGGAAAGGACCTTAAGATCATCTAGTTCCAACCCTCCTGCCATGGGCGGGGACACCTCACACTAAACCATGTCCCCCAAGGCTCTGTCCAACCTGGCCTTGAACACCGCCAGGGTCGGAGCATTCACAACTTCCCTGGGCAACCCATTCCAGTGCCTCACCACCCTTACAGTAAAGAACTTCCTCCTTATATC
>JANHGB010018628.1:6870-30516 GCA_026283785.1 Coracopsis vasa | reverse complement strand
CAATCTCACAGTTTTGGTTTAGAGGTCACCTTGGTGGGGGGAGGGGAGGTTTCTATCCAAAGTAAGCTCTTCCAAATACGAATTTCTGATGTGTTGAACACACACAAAAATATTGCTAAATTGCAATTTCTGAGATTACTTATTTCATCCTCCAAAATACACTTATTTTTATCTTGAAAAAAGAATTACTGTTGTGTTCAAACAGAAGTTAAATAAGCAACATTGTCCCTCCCATTTCTTAAGATTGTTAAAGAAAAGACCTTCTTTGGTCACATCAGGGAAAAATAGCTAAAAAGTATGACTCATTTAAGTAATAATTCAGACCTTTGATTTATGAAATATTTGATCTTAAAGCCATCAAAACCCAGTCTTTGTTGGACTCAGGAATAAGATAAATAGCTGATGATGCCACAAATACAGCTTCTATTATCTGAGATTTCTTGAATTATGGGTATGAAACATCACATATATTCCACACATCTGTCAAAAAAACAGTATCGATTTGGTAGGTGGATGACCATGGGTAAGCTCTGCAGTGATAGTGCTTAGATTACAGATTGGGCATTCATAAACCCAAATACATTCATGTTTCCCAAACTCCTACAAAACCTCAGCCTTCTGCGTGTGATTCAGGCTCATTTCATGCTACCAAATCTGTCATGCAAAGTGCTAAATCATGCCCATGTTACTCCAACAGTACTGTGAAAGATCCAGCAACTGCAAAATGAAGGAATTCACTGGCTTCCTCCCTTGCCTTGTATTAAGGTGTCAAATAACATGCAGAAGTGGTCTGTCACCTGTTGAATACAAACAAGTGAGACAAATACACATGCCTTTAAATCCATTCATCCCTGAATGATGTCACTTTGTTAGCAGTCCATGGACTGCAAGCAGTAGCACATGTTTGACCTATCTGGACTATGTCTAGAGAAACCTAGGCATTAGTTTGATCATGTAGCTTCTGACTTGTGATTTAATAAAACTTGATTGGCACTTCTAGTTTGTCACAGCCTTTTCCCTTCCCTTTTTTGCTAAAGAAGTAGAATGCACCTGACTGATAACAGGGATCAGTACAACATCTCTTTTTCTTCAATCATCCAGAGCATACAATATCGGGATGACACTTTTGATGTTAGAAAATCAGATTGTCAGTACAAATCATAAATGCCCGAGGACTGACTTGAGCTTTGGCCACAATAATAGACATATGTGGAACAGACTATATGCAAAACTATGAAAAGACTGCAGCTAGAGAAAAAAGCATGTAAAGGAAAATATGTTTGCATTTCCAGTCTGAAGAGCAGTGAAACAAGCAGGGTAGCACTAGACAAAACCTCAAAATTGCTACCTTTTGAAGAATGACTCTGTGAAAATTGCTTAATAGGACTCCATATTTGTTGTGTCTCCATGACTGAAGAAATCAGACTTTCTGTGGAATTTTGGATTTGTTTTAGAGATCAATTATAATTTTTCCACTTTGAAATACAAGCACCACAAAACTACCCTGCTATCTGAAAATGAAGTTATGTTCTTTCTTAGTTTAGACTTCATAAGGAATAAAGCCATTGCAGGTGGGGGTAAAAGAAGAAAGTTTCCCTTCATTTTATGCCATCTAGTTCCATTGGTAGCATTCAGTGATACATGAGATATAACTAATGGCAATGTTTAATCCAGCAGGAGGAAGTCCATTAATAGTTCTGGGCATGCCTACATGAGACTAAAATCTGTGTCACTGTCCAGGAGAGCAAGTATGTTTCTTTCCCCATGCAGGAAAGCTGATTTCTTGGAAGTAATTTTTTCTGACCATAATTTTATTTCAACATCCCCAACACAGTGTTTATCAATAGGGGAAAAACTAGTTATGTAAGACTTATTAATGATGAAAGATATTATTAGCACTAAACAGTGGACAAGCAACATTACCTTTGGAAAATGTCACCGTATTACAACTTATTCAAGCTGAAGTAGAAAAATAATCAAAAGCAAGTTCTTTTAAAATAAGCAGCATATCCATCTACCTGTCATTTTGCCCAGAAGGCAAGAAAAACACTGCAAAATACCTTCATGTATCAAACAATCCTTATATTCTTATTTCACTCCATAACACTGAAATACTGTAAAAAGGCATCTCTTTGAGTAGGTACACACATAAATACTGAAATGTTAGAGATGAATCAGCTAATAGTTCCTGTCACCACTCCTAAAGCATCAGTCTGCACTTGGTTCACATAATTATAGTGCCACATTATCAACAGGATGAACTATGTCCCTGAGCAACATCAAACCAAATTAATTGGAGCCAGCAATGCCTCCTGTCCACAGCAGCCACTGGTGACTATATGAGCTTATGAAGGTTCAGAAATATAGGATTTCAAGGCATCTAGCTAGGATAGGCATCTAAATACAGATTTAGGAATCCAGTTAAAGAGATCTGTTCCAGTAGTGCTGCGCACATGTAATCTTTAAATTTCAAGATCTGGTTGTGCCGGGTGTGTGCCTTTTAAATAGCTTTCTGCTGATACACTTGGATTCAATTTAAGAAGATACTTGGATTGTATCTAAAAGGCTGATGCAAAACAATAACAAATGCTAAACCAGCAATGATTATCAGTGATTAGATCCTGGGACTTCTCCCCCAAGCTCACCACCTTGGCCCCATGCCCACCACTCTCCTCACTGCTCTGCCTGAAAGAAAAGGGAGTTAGTTAGGTGTCGGGGATCCCATTTGTCAAAGGGACCTTGAGAGGTCATTTATTCACTTCCCTGATCAGAGGAAGGAACAGCTGGGCATGCCTCACTCCTGACAGCTGATAGCTCTGGCTTTAGGAAGATAAGCACCAAAAATGCCTATGGTGTGAGATGCAAATCTTTATGAGAAGGAAAGCGTGATCTCTTTCTTGTATTTTTCCAGTTTTATGCATCTTGTCATTAGACCAGCTATATTAATAGTTTAGAAGAGGGATTCTATTACATGATGTATTTTATTCAGTCTTGCATGTCACAAAATCAGAAACTATAGCATTCAAATTCTGAGCAGGTGGGGGGGGTATTAGTAGAAATATTAATGCATTTTTTCCTGTGAATATTTTACACTTGATCATGTCTTATAAAGCAAATAAACATTTATTTTACACAAGATGACCTTTGTCAGTATCTAAGACTTGATAATCTATATTATATCTGCCTGGATGACAACTTATTTGAATATTTATGTTAAACACCTTACTTTTATCTTACAAAATTCAATCTATTCATCTTCACCTACAAAGCAATACATATCCTTCTGACATATGCTGAGCACTCATTGCTAGAAAGTGTTCTCTAAGCCCATACAGATTCTCCATCATCTGATATCCCCATCCACTTATCCCCTCCTGGTGATTAGGTGCAGGATTTGGACCATGTGACTTGAAGACTGCCCTCATCTTTATTATTTTTCCAATTCCTGCTAAGCAGACAGATTTTGTTTTCCATAGCATTTTCCAAACACTGCTCCTCCTGAAGTTTTATTTCTAACCTCTTCTTGTGTTAGCAGTTTATAAATCCCTTGTAATCAGGAATGTGCTACCTCCCTTTTCACAAACATACTAAACATGCATGCCATGATCAGTGTTTAATAATAACTTAAAATCTAGCAAAGAAAAAATCCGAATGGTACTTGAAAGTAATTTATCTCTTTATTAAATTCCATAGTATGTAATTAAATACTTATAGAATACGGCACACTACAGAATGCAATGAGCTGATATCTTATAATAAGCTGTCACTGCCTCTACATACTTCAGTAGCACTATGTTTTTACTTGCTGGACCAAACAATACGCAGCATCATAAAGAGAGGTAGTAGCCCTAGTAATCCTGAGCACTGCCAGGAATTGCAGTTAAAATTTGTTTGGTTGCTTGCTTGTGGGTTGAATTTTTTATGTTTGCTTTTGTCTAGACCATAGATGGGACCTCTAGGGCTCAGCTAGTTCAGTCCCCCACTCAAAGGCAGCCTATCAACAACAGTAGGTTAGATCAGCCGTGCTATTGTCCAGCCAAATGTTGAAAATCTCCAAAGACAGAGATTTCCACAACCGGTGCCAAAAATGTCTACCGTCCTAAATGAAAGTACTGTATCAACTTAAGTGAGACAACAGCTTATTCAGCTTGGCACCTAACTTACTAAATAGTGTCCCTGTGATCTTGCCAATGGAAAGTGATGAGTTCTTCCAACAAACAAACAGAGTAAAGACTTAAATTCAACACCGATTTATTTTTTCTTCCTTAGCAAGGTCTCTCACTCTCCAGACAGCCTGGGAAGACTACAGCAGGTAAAACATAGATGCCCACAGTCTGATGGACAGGATGCACAACACTGGGAATGCAGCAAGTATTATTTGCAAGAGAAGAAAATCTATTATGCAATTAATTCATCTTGAATTTCAATATTTAGAAAACATTTTGCTTTTTTTTTTTTTTCCTTTGATCCAGATACGGTGACATGGTGCCAAAGACAATAGCTGGCAAGATTTTTGGTTCAATATGCTCCCTGAGTGGGGTCTTGGTCATTGCTCTGCCAGTTCCTGTAATTGTCTCCAACTTCAGCCGTATCTACCACCAGAATCAACGAGCAGACAAGCGCAGGGCACAAAAGGTGAGCTCCTAATTTTTTCCACTTCTGTTATTGAAAAATTGATAATATGACTTTCTATATGTTGTGCATCCTCAAAGTGAGTATTTCTTAGCAAAATAACTATTCTATATATGTGCCACACACCTAGTCCATGTCCTAGATGCAAATACTGTGTTATTTTTAGTAAAAACAATCAGACAAAACAAATCAAAACCACAACATGGTTCATTTATCTTTTCTGTCAAAATTTCAGATTTACTGTTGTGGTAATTCATTCTACTTGTTAGACTAGATCTAGTATTTTCAGGCAATTGCTGCAGTTCCACCCACTGAAGATCCTTCTGTGTTTCTCATGCAGACTTTCCATGAGCATCTTCTGAGAAAAAAAGAATAACTAAAAAGAAAAAAAACCCTAATAATGATTTCTAATGTCTCTCTTAGCAGCCTGCTCTACTAATCCATGTGTTTAATTCCCAGGTTCAGTCTCTGGGGAATCTGATTATTGGGGAACTTGTCTCCTCAGCACCTACTTTGCTTAAAAGGCTTCAGAAAAAAAATAAAAAACTTAGTCACAAAAAGCCAAAAGCAAAAGTCTCTTTTTCCAGCTTCCTTGATTTGTTGAGTCTATCACTAAAATACCAACTAGCTCTGCAGCAAGACAGTTCCTCTCCCTGACCCATCTGGGCAAGGTCAGGAGCCAGAAAGAACTATTTACTGGAAGAGCTGCAGCCAAACCTGGGCAATCAGCTTCCACCCCACATCATGGCTAGTGTACTAATAGCAATCTACTTCTCCCAACCCTGCAATGCTAAGCATCTTAGAGAGCTTCCACTGACACCTGAAGCTCTGTTAAGGGAGCTGAGATGCATTGCCTTCTGCTCCTCTGCTGATGGTCATTGAGATGAGTGGTTGCAACACAGGTTGCAAGATTGCCAAGGCTAAGGTGTCAGCACTTGAGCTTTTTTTGGTCCCAAGGCCTCTGCTCAGGGGTCTTGAGTCTCCAGAGATCCAAGGAGGGCAGGATCGTTGCCCACAGAGATGTGCAGGTAGGCCATTGCTGAAGACTACATACATAGACTGGGGAACACAGCCAGCTGCAAGCTTCATCTGCCTCATATAGACAAAAGCACCAGATTTAAAGATACAAAATTATTTGCTTCTTTCTGGACACCTTTTTGACTGTTTTCTCCATGAAAATGAAGTGAAATAAATGTACACAGTTGTACCATTTCCAGAATATTTTAAGGAGAAACAGAGGTACATGGCCAAGTCAGTCATCGTCTCAGGCTGAAAATATTGCACCCTTTAATGGCCACACCTTGGAAGAATGCTGTCAGATGAGGAAAATGGCCATGAAAGAAACCAGGTGTATCGCAAAAATGTCATACCTTTCTAGAAACCTGATTTCAAATATAGGTTGCTTCAGTGAACCAAATACCATACCTTACCTGTCTATTAATTCCACCCACCCTTTTGCATGCCATTTTGTCCCACATGCTAGTTCTAGCTGTGCGCTCTCTCAGAGCTGGGATATACAGAGACATGCCACTTCTACACTGCGTTGTTCCTGCCAAGAATTTTTCCACTTCTGTAATGTAATGGCAGCAGACAAAGAACAGTATACATCAGCCAAAACACAGTGCTTCATTACTGTGCCTCTGAGCATTGCACCAGTCATGGGTAACATATCTGCTTGATCCCAGCAGTAAATGTGCCTGTTTTGAGCTTTCATAATAACTGCAGACACAACCAGCCTTACTTCATATAGAGACTGTCTCCTACTGCATGTCAAGAAACAGAATCTTCTATGCCTGCTTTACACTTGCTGGTGAGAAAGAGATGGACATTAAAAAATACCTTGCTTGCGATAATTAGATTGGCAGACTGGCTATTATTCCTCATAATCTCTTCCTGAATTGAAGCTGCTTAAGTTAATAACTGACTTTTCTCCTTGCTAAACAGTGAACTCATTGTATGTTTCAAACAGGAATATGAAATGATAAATGGCAATCTTGCTAAGTATTTTTTCTTTGCTCTCCAGAACACTGCCAACAATAAGGATAAGAGATTTCTGACTGTGTTGATGCCCTTCTTGCTTCAGAGAAAATGGCTTTGAGGTCTGATTGACTTAGCACTGATTTATATCTCCTCACTCATTTATATCTCCTATTGCAAAGCTGATCTCTGTCAATCTAAAATGACTGAGATGTTGAACTGAATATCGCTCTGAGAGACTGAAAAAAAATCAACAAAAGGCACTTCTTGGGTACTGTATAGTCCATATTTAGCAATATGTAGCTATGAAATATAGCCTTGCATGTCACAGAAGGGTTCTATTGCATTGCACAAGAATATTCAAGCAAAAAGTCACATTATTGAAGTTTGAAATTCCTTCTTCATTCAATACAGTAGAAGCTTCTCGGAGCTTTCTGAAATAAATATTCCCCTAGGCACAAACCTTATTTTCACTCTCTAAGGCTGAAGAACATAAGCTTGAAAGAAGGGGCTGTTTCATGGAGCACAGCATGAACCCCTGCAGGCAGTGGTACCTCCCGCTGGCTACAACAGCTTCCATCTGATTGTGGGAGTTGTGTATTTGAATTGTGTAACTTACTTTATCAGTATCTCATGCAAAAGTTTAATCAAGATAGTCTTCAGAAATGGCAAAACATTTGGTCTGTAAGGAAACTCAAGAGCAAGTTCTCTGTTGAAGTCGAAATCTAGTGCAGGAGCACTGGCAATTTTCAGCAGCAGAAATATTTGTCACTTATATTAGGTTTGTTCAAGAGCCATGTGACCATCAGCATATGCATTTACTGAGTTCTGCACAGTCATTCAAGATTAGATGATTCCATTTGTTTCTTTTTGGCCAAAAGATGCTGTGCATTAAGGCTCAGGAAAAGATGGAAGAAGAAATGTATATATACCATCTCATTTTGGATAAATTTCAAAGGAAGATCCTGCTTCCAGCCATGGAATATATTGTAATTACCTTTAAATCCCACTTTGTAATAGAGTCGATAGGTTGTCAGGAGAGGCCAGCCTTCCACTGCACTATGGGAACTCACTGGCAATCAACATAAACAAAAAAAAAAAAAGGTGAAAATAAAAAGCAAAGAAAATTCATCTGTGCTTATCAGAACATTTTCTTCTATCAGATAATAAGGTCCAAAGATCTGACATACCCTGACAATTGCAATTCAGGGCACAGCTAATTATGCCCTGTAGTCTTACTGTGACTTTTCCTCAAGCATATTTATCACTACTGAGACAGTTCTGAAAAATACTATTTGTGGAGCTTTTCTCAGCTATAGACAATTTCAAGAGACCAAGTTATTTTGGTTGCCCATCAGTGCCTTCAGGTGGCAAAGTTTATGACAGATGTGTTGTGAGTGGTCCATGTGTAAAGGAAAGGACAGAAAAGGAAAAAGTTTAGGTAAGCTTGGATACAATTTCCTATTCCATATTTGATGGGTATCAAGGGTAAAGATATGGCTAGACCCTCACAGGGCTATATTCACTGGGATGACTACCAACACAGGGAAGGGCTCCTCTTGGAACCCGTGTCTGGCAATCCAATGGCAGCTTGGCTGTAAAGCTCCATCCTGTGTATTGCTGCGGCTCTTATGATGACAATGTTCACCTTACCCTGAATGAAGCATTCTTTGCTAGATGCCTTCTCATTACATACATCTATTTTTCTGCATACTTTGAAGGCAAGAGCCTTGTATTCTCTTAACCAGCGAGTACTAAGTGTGGGTCCATCTGCCCACTATTGTTCATTGTCTGATAACTTAAGAAGCCTTAATTTAGTTACCCAAGCACTTTATCACAAGAGTGACAAATGGTGCCCCAACAGAAACCTAAACAACCATCATCAGCTCCAAACCCTGACATAATACATAAAACTCAACCTGAATCTTTCATGTGAGTATGGTCTTCTATCTTCATATAGCAAAATCTATCCTAAAGATTGGCTTGGCTTTATTATTTATTGATTGCTTGTGCATGATGCATTTACCTGTCAATTTATGAATAATTACTTATTAGATAAATATAAATAGCTCTCAAATAAACTGCAACAACTGCTTAACAGCACCTGGCAGTCTAGAGCTGAGTGCTTGTAGTAGGAAACCCTGCTAGCTATTATGACTTCTTTAAATGACATAAATAGGCTATTAACCTTAGTGGGGTTGCCAAGACATAACTAACAAAACAACTTACCCAAGATTTTTGAATTTAGCACAAAAGCATGTAAAGCTTGTGTTTACTGAACAATAGAATCATAGAATCATGGAACAGTTAGGGTTGGAAAGGACCTTAAGAACATCTAGTTCCAATCCCCCTGCCATGGGCAGGAACACCACACACTAAACCATGTCACCCAAGGCTCTGTCCAACCTGGCCTTGAACACCGCCGGGGATGGAGCATTCACAACTTCCTTGGGCAACCCATTCCGGTGCCTCATCACCCTAACAGTAAAGACCTTCTTCCTTATATCCAATCTAAACTTCCCCTGTTTAAGTTTTAAACCGTTACCCCTTGTCCTATCACTACAGTCCCTAATGAAGAGTCCATCCCCAGCATCCTTATAGGCCCCCTTCAGTCAGTGTGATTTTGAGTGTTACACTGCACTGGTGCAAGACCTCATGTGGAGAAGGCCTAATGTGGTGTGTATCTGAACTTGGGAACAAGTGGAACTAGCCTACCTGTGTGCATTGAAGATCCATGTCTGGTTTTTGTACATCGTCAGCTTTATGCACTCCCTAAAATATACTATACAGTCTTCTGAATGAAACCTGAAATTGTACTGAATGTAACTGGCTTTGTGCCTTAACATATATTTCATTATCTTAAGCTTCCTAGGCCTTTACATGAAATTAGATCTATACATAGCAACAACCTATATTCACTGAGGAACTTATTTTTTCCACCATATCCTCTCCATGAAGCCAAGAAAAACAGCAGAGTCATCTAGAGGGACATTTCCAGGGACAGGCTCTTTTCTGGTTTGTTTTTTATTTTTAATTTTCATGTTTAATTCTTTTCCCCTAGTTCACAGTCAGGATTAAAGGGGTATTTGCAGGCTGTCACCATTCAAACCCAAAGGAATCAACATGGAGCAGAGAAATTTGTAAAAACTCTCTGTAAAAGGAATCTCCAAGAGCTTTGCCAGTTGCTAGTGAAACCATGCTACACTGCACCAGAACAAAACACCTTAAAGATGCATAAATGAGTTACAGCTCATATCAAATGTTCAGAAGGTTTTACGGAAGGTGGGAATGGAGAGGAGTCTCAATATAAACAGCTTGAACCACAGAGACTGCCTGTGTTTGAAGGTGAATAGATGGATAGCTGTTTGAAGCAGGAAAGAAAAATATTTTAAAGTCTTAATATACAGTTGGGCTTTTGTTGCTGGTTTTGTGTTAAATGTTTGTTTGGTTTGAGGTCTTGTTGGGCTTTAGTAGCCAGGTCTAGGAAATGGGAAAAGGTTGGAAATAAAAGACTTTTAACAATACAATGAAAAACAATCAGTAGCATTCACAGGAGGTTTGCCTTTGTGCTAGGCACAGTCCTTTCATTTCACATATTACAAAGGAAAGACAGTAGTGACTTTTTCTCAAGACCAAATGAAACAGTCTGTCCCTCTGCAGCCAGTCAGGGAGAGAATGCAACTTTCTGTGAAATGGTGCCAAAGATATACTTACTTTGAGGGAATGATTTTCAATTTCTTGTGAAAGCTCGTTTTGCAGAAATTACAGTGTTGTAACACATTGCTTTGCTTCACAGAAGTTTTGATCATCTTTTTCCCCAGACACAAAGTGCCCAGGACACAAATGCTTGAATTCTTGCAGGCACACAAGCTTACATTATATTACACCCAATTTAATGACTTTACATTGGCTTCCAGGAAAGTAATGTATTGATTTTGAAGTTCTCTATTAACTGCCACTAAGAGACTTTCAGAGGACTTGGTACATCACAGCTGTCTGATCTTTTTTTCTCTTTATTAACCACACCATTATTTAAAATGAAGATTGGCTGGCTATTTAATTTGACCTGAATTTATGGATCCTCACAACATTAAGGGGAGATTTGTTATAAGATGTGTCTTCAGACAAACTGAGCAGTGAGAAAAAATACACCTTCCTTTTATCTCGCAGAACTACACCTTCCTCCTGCCGGGAAATGTCTCACTTCATCTGCGCAGTATCTTTTGCTTCAATCATGTAAAAAATATGCAATAGTTTTTTCTAAAGTGTGGAAAAAAATCTTTGGTAGAATTTTATTCCTGTTGTTTACATTAATGTTTTAGACAACAACCTATAATATTAGATGGCAACCTTACATAAAACCCTTTATGGGGAAGGGAGGCAAGTCTGAACATTTTAGAACATCTTTTATAGAGAAAGGTGAGGCATAAATGCCCTTTGGATTTTGTAAGCTTTCTCTGTATGTGATGTTGAGATATTGAATGTGTAGTGACATACTGAAGGCAAACAGCACACCAACCGGACGACCAACAATCCCTGCCTACGCTCTCCATGAGGCAGTTTTCTTTTCACCTGTTATTCAGTCTGCTGCAGAGGTTCCACAAATGCGCCGACCTCAAAAGGCTGGCTAAGCAATGAAACAGTGGGTTTTGCTTTCTTTCTTTCTTCAACTAGGAATTATTGCATCATCAACATCTGCAGTCACACGAACATTGTTTTCTCCTAGAAGACAAATTAAAGGGCAGTTTTTCTGTGCCTAAAAATTGTGCAAGCACATTTTATGCCAATGTTATCCCACTGGTAAGTTACAAGCTCCAAAGAAGTTTGTAGAGAAGATTCATTGCAAAGAAAACTTGCTCAAGGGAAACTGTGGGAAGCCCATCAATTTCAAACTTTAAACTAAACCTTGACAAAAGACACAGCATTGACTGTATGAAATAATCCTCGGCAAAAGGGAAAGAAAGATGAAAAGCCCTGCTACAGCAGTGTTACATGCTGCAGTTTCCAACCACAGCTTCACACAACAATTCCTTTGGCATCAGGGATTGTTGTTCCAAATTTCTCCTGAACCAAAATTCTAATGTAAGTGCACTGAGATCAGCCAATCTTCATCTACCTGGGTGATGAAGGATAATGAACCCGTAAGTTACACTTTTTTTCCATCCAGCTGGCTAAGGGTTGCTGCTTTAAACTGCCAAGCCTGCCATCAGCCTGGCCCAACTCTTGGTCTTGTAACAACATCTGAGGCAATTGCAGTGCTTCCTGGATTATAAATTCCTTACTTTTTATACCATTGTACTGAATACAGGCATTTTGTTCTTCACTTTCTTTTTTCATTTTTTTTTTTTTAGCTACTAGAATAGCTGAGTGCTTCAGGTATCTTGGCTCTACATTACCTTTACTTGGGCACAAAAAGAACTTCTCATCTTACCCTTTGCACTTCATGATATTTTACCTTATACATCCCATTTCCCTAAAGATGTTTAGTTTTTTCCCAACATAATACAAGGCAAGAGCATATTTTCATTCCACAAAAGGCAGAATCTTATTGTATGTAATTGCTGGTTCTACATTTTTAACCACTACTTTTTGATTACAGTAGTGCCTGCAAGAAGAATTAAGTCCTCCCCATACTGCTTCTTTTGGTTGTGTGAATCGTGAATATGCATATTACTAGTGACAGAAATTGACTTTTAAAATAATATTTGGAAAAATATTTGAGGGCAATGAGTATTTTAAAGACAGCTTTTGTTTCACTTTAAAGTACAAAGAAGAACAGTTTTATACGAGTAAGTTCTGTTGCAAATTCCCTTAGCAAAGAGATGCAGTTAATACCATGTATCAAATCTGGAGCCAGGGTTGGCAGGTGGGAAAGCGAGTAATTGATGTATTGAGGAGTTTAAAGACTGAGTTATCTGTAAACTGTTTTCTTCAGCCACTAGCATTGCTGCAAATTTTAACTTTAACTTATACCTTGAGAAGTCTTCAGTGTCATTAATTGTATCCACTAAGAAAATTGAGAGGATACTAGATGAATTTGTAATAAAACCAAACGCAGAGGGAAATCCTCTGACATTTCACTAACTTGTAAGTGCTTTATGAGGGATGACTCTAATTATTTGTACTGAAGGCTCAGTAAGCACCAAGAACAGAAGCAAGATATGTGAGATCCGTGTAGATTTCTGTTCAGGATAATGAAGAAGGGTGAGCTCTATTTCTCTTTGCTGAATTTTCTCTGAATTGGCTCCAGTAGGGCTTATTTCCTGCAGACATAAGAAAATGACTTTGAGTAAAGAATAACTTAGACATTTTATTAGACTTTGCAGTTTTAGTATCCTAACTCTTATTCTCAAAAAAAGCCAAATCCAACAGTCCACATTTTGAACATATTCCCTGTTTCCTGGCTCATGGTATTACTATGCAGGAAGATTTTTGTACTAACTACTTCTATTTTTTCCCCTCAGTATTATTTTCTGGAAGTCTTTGCGCAGAACTTTGAAGAGAAATGTCTACAATTTCACTTGCAGAGTCCAGTTTTTTTAACCAACAGATAATAACTCCACAACTCCAACATTTCACTTGTTTTAAGGTCAAAAACCCCACCAAATTCTGTCTTTTCCATTCCAAACTGTGAATCAGCCACAGTGAAAATGGGCTGCAACAGTTTTCAGATTTCAGCAAGCTGGAGTATTATTCAGCTGCAAAGTTAATTCATCTATGAAGTGTAAATTAGGAGATGCCCAAACCTCAGCTGCTTTCAGATTATGACCAAAGATAAAAGATACCTCATTAGAACAGTGTCCTACACCTCTAGCCACATTGAGGCTAGGAAATAGAGCTTTTCTTCTTAGTTTTTGGCAACTTAAATCTGCACAGAAGGCATACCTTTCGGGTGTGCCAAGACCACCCAGCAAGACAGTTACCGAGGCAGAATTAGAACTTGGGAGTTCTTGGTTTATTGTCTTAAGTTAAAACCACTAGACTGAGCTTATTCTAAGGGAGGAGGGGAAAAAGTGGCCAGAAAGTAAACTTTTATAGCATGGTAGTAAATGTAGAGCTTGTTAGAATACTGGATATTAATGGCAACAGGAGGATTTTTGTAAAAATCAGGATAACTTCTGGAGTCTACTGTAACTGCTCAAAGTGCTACAGTGCAGAACACCCAACGCCATCTGCCTACATTTACAAATGTTTTTAAAGAAATTCATACCGACTTGCCTAATGCTTATCTGAAGTTGCAGTCTTTGTTTCTCCATATTCAAAGCCAGTGTAAATCAAAGGAACTCTGGGAGCTTTTACTACAGTTACTTTAAACTGGGCTGATAGTTTTTCCCACATAGAGGAATGTAAAAGTGGTAAGTTAAAAAAAACAACCAGGTATTAATTTCACTTTGTTAGCTTACACCAATAAAATAACCGAGGTCTTTCAAAGCTTTAGCTGGTCAGCAAAATGTTTCTGCAAATACTGCAAAACTTCTGTTTTAAAGGATCATCCATTACTGTGTGAATAAACACTGCGCAATAAACAACACTGCTCCATTTGCAACTCCTCTGAAGCTTGCCAATTCCTGATGTTTCATATAATCTTACACCTCAAACCAATTTAGAAGTATTGTAGCAGCAACTCTAAGACTAACTGCTGCAGAAACACAGAGCAGTAATGTTTTCCCCATCCATCACTTCACAGATGAGAGAGGGATGGATAAAATTTTCGTTGACACCTAATAGAGCACACACAGCAAATGTTTACTCAGTTCTTCTGCTTTGAAGATATTGTCAAGCGTTCTGCTGACAGCCATTACTGTTCCTGCTTGTTTAGACACAGCTCTGAAATGCAGAGATATGAAACATGAAAAGTATCAGACTTCAGTGATTTCAGAGTGTGATGACAATGTTATATATTACAAATCCATTGCAAATCCAAGTCTGAAAGACATACAAATACTGCTGTTTGAACTACAATTCAGGCTATTTGAAAGGAAAAAAAGGGCCTGTGACCTGGAGCTCTTCCTGAACTTCCAGCATTTGGAGTGCAAAAAAAGTATTCACTTCCACACAGTCACCAGGCATGAAATCTTATACTGACCCACTTGTGGGGTAGTGGTACACGGGTGGTACACAGAATAGATGTGGTACTTATGCAGAGTTTATTGAATTATTTCATTTATTATCTTCTCATACCTGTGGAGACAGTACTGCTTCTTAGAGGATGGAAAAGGTTTTAAAAACTGCACACGCCAAAACCTAAGTTCAGCCATTGAAGAAGCTACAGGTATTTGTGCATTAAGAAAAAAAAACCCAAACAAAACTGATGCTTTCATCATTTTATGGAGATCTAACAAGACCAGTTTTTAAAGTAATTTCTTCTACTGCTATACTTACTCTTCCAAGAAGCTTGCCATATAGCCAGAAGGGACTCCTGCTTGGAGGGACAGCAATACTAAAGCTAGGCCAAGTTCCCAATACAGCTGTATCCTGTTTACCGTTGCAAAAAAGGCTTGTAGGAATTCACAACAACTAGTGTGTATTTGCTTCTTGACATTTCATGTTAAAGGTTCAAGCTACATTATAAAGTCTTAAAATATCTACTACACAGAACTCAGCACTGCTGAAGAGAAGCATGCCTTCGTTGGTGGATATTTATAGCTTTCTCTGCCTCTACAATGAGCAATTTGGAGGGGTAAAGCTGTCAGAATTTTATTTCCATTCAGAAACTATGCCGTGATTTATGCTTGTTAAACTTTCCATGGTTAAATGTCTCATGACTCACTTTCTAGTAATTCCTTTTATTAAACTCATCTTACAATGAGCTGAAGCTTGATAATACCCACAGAATGAACAGCACAGCAGTTTTACTGGAAACTGTGGACGTTTTGTTATCTGCCTTTGAACAACCATTAGCCTCTACATTGGGAGTCATATTAAAAGCTGTGACACCTTTCTGTCCCAGTGATAGAAATTTAAAGCAAAATAAAAATGATGACATGAAGTGTAAAAGAACTGTGATGTTTCTTTCAAGTACAGGCAGTGATATGATTTCTCTGCAGCTTTATTACTGACATAATATACCTGGAAAAAGCAAAAGATATAGACGATTTAGGATAGGTAACTTATTGAATAATCATGTTCACAAAAGTGAAGTCAAAATATTCCAGAGATTATAACACAAGTAACAAAGAACCTCAGTGAAATCACAGTTTTGAAGACTTTCTCAAAGATTCAGGCCTCGCACTGGACATAAGTTTTACCAAGATACATGTAGCAACTATTCTCTCAAGTCCTACTAAGACTAAAGAATGTATTTGCTACCCTGTAAATCCAGATTTATTTTTTGTCAGTTTCTGCTTATAAAATACATGCTTTGATAAAAAGCAGAAATGAAGCAATATTCACGATAAGAAAGCTTTTCTGTATTATGCTTAGAGTGGGAAATGTTTGTAGGTATGTATTAATATTTTTTAAGGTTAATATAAATAGTGCAAGGCTTCTTGGTTTCCTTCCAGAAATTAAACTTGGTCAACTGAGAGAAAAAACATAAGAATTATTTTCTTATTTCTCTCTCTTGAATTTGTAGCCCAGAGAGTTGCACATGCTCAGTCGAAAAAAATCACATCACAGACTGGTTTGGGTTGGAAGGGACCTTAAATGTCATCTAGCTGCAACCTCCCTGCCATGGGCAGGGACATCTTCGACTAGACCAGGTTGCTCAAAGCCCTGTCCAACCTGCACTTGAACACTTTCAGAGATGAGGCATCCACAACTTCTCTGTGCAACCTGTGCCAGTGTCTCACCACCCTCACTGTAAAGACTTTCTCACTTACATCTAATCTAAACCTCCCCTCTTTCTGTTCAAAGCCACTTGTCCTGTCACTACATGCCCTTATAAAAAAAAATCCTTCTCCAGCTTTCTTGTAGGCCCCCTTTAGGTACTGTAAGGCTGCTGTAAGGTTCCTAGAGGCTTCTCTTCTCCAGGTTGAACAAGCCCAACTCTCTCAGCCTGTCCTCATAGGAGAGGTGCTTCAGGTCTCTGATCATCTTTGTGACCTCCTCTGGATTTGCTCCTACAGGTCTACATCCTTCTCATGCTGGGGACCCAGAGTTGAACACTGTACTCCAGGAGGGGGTCTCATGAGACTGGAGGAGAGGGGGAGAATCACCTCCCTCAACCTGCTGGCCATACTTCTTTTGATGCAGCCCAGCATATATATGGTTGGCATCCTAAACTGAATTGTAGGACTGATGGGCTGCATGGCTTCTGGAAAACCATTTGACCTGTTGTCTTTTCCCAGACTGCCCCACTGTATGGTCACTGATTTTGTGAAAGAGACTTAGTACAGCTATGACAGTCCAAAGCTGTGAAATGATATATGTAGATTGCGTTGTGTGTGACCATTTCACATACATAATTATCCCACATCACTCCTGGATACAAAGTACCATTAGTTTAAAATGGATATGCCTAATGTCCAAACTCTATTCTGTAATGGCAAAATGGCAGTATCTGGAGCAGGAATATTTCTTTTTGTCATGACAAATAGTAAATGCAAATAGTAATGCAAATTCAAATAAGGCAGGTAATATAAATGCAAACAGTAATTGCTAAAGGACACATTTTAGTGAAGAATTCTCATGCAGCATTAACTTCTTCCTCTCCTCCAATTGAACCTCACTTCTGCTAGGGACTTACATTTTACATGCATCATGTATTTTATTTAACACAGTGTTGTTAAATCAGGCTACACCAAACAAACACCACTACCAGCATTTAACAGTGAAACGGAGGTAGGTTTAGGTAGAGATCCCCAACTCACCCAGCAAAGCAGAGTAAAACATTGGTACTTGAAGACGCTGCCCGTCTGTCCGTGTTACCTTGCTCTAAGTTTTCTGATGCCTCCTCCAGAGCTTCCCTCTTTGGTTTCCATAAGCTTGATTTTCCTGTAGTTACATAAAAAACTATCACTGGTGATGAAAACTCACCGCATTGATCACAAAGCTCTGTCTGCCAGTAGCACAGGCTAGTGACAATGGCAAGTGGTGGCCCTGATGGGGCTTTTGCCATGTCATTACACGTTGCTATTCAGAGTCATCTCTATTGCGTCTTGCAGTTCCAGAGCCCCATGGCACAAAATAGACAGATTTTTTCAGTCACTTAGTCATTCCTAATGTCCATGTAACAGTACAGATGCTGAGACAGACAGAGTGAAAGTCTGAAAAAAGACCACAAAGCAGAAAGACTAGAGGTTGATGTGTCCAGAAGTGAAATCAAATTGAAAGCTAAACCCACAGCTGGGTATAAAGTTGTCATTGAGGTCCCTTTTCCAAGGACAAAGAGGATTACCAAAAAGAAAGGCACTTAAAGAGCTTTATCAGGTGCTAGCACAATGTAAACAATTGTAACTACAAATCACAATAACGGCCATGAAATACTCCAGTGTTTCTATGGACAGTGCTTCCATACATTCGCTGTAGACAGAAGTTTACAAAAGGCGTAAGTTAAAACATTTCTATAAGTGTGGTGCAAAGATAAAATGGTCTGTGCACAGAATATTCCTTTCTATTATAGATGATCAGGCAGTCCTATCACTTAGCAGAAAAGAAAAGAAAGAAAAAGAAAAAAGATGCTTCTCTTCCAGAAAGTCTTGATTTTTCCCATTCAAGGGCTGTGATGCATGCATCATTAATTTCTATGCAGAAAACTTTGTTCACTTCAACCGGTAATTAGTGGTAACATTTCTATCCTGTGCAGTGATGAGATTTTTATGCTAATCATTACACAGCAGTAAATTAATCATTTGGGCACATTTAGATGGTATGTATATTTCATGAGACAGATACAGATATCAAGATCAGTTTGATATTTACTTATGGTAAATGGAAGTGTCTCAAATCGTTATGGGGGAAGCATACTAACTAAATATACAGCCAAGGCTGTTTGCAGTGCAGCAGCAAGAAGAACCACTTTATCTCTTGCTCTGGGAAATAGCTCTCATACTTTGTTTTTAATTATTTTAAGGGAAGTAAAAATCTCACTGGACCACATAGAACTGAACCATTCAGACAGTGAAATTCCAGTGATGCCTTGATATATGAAGGACAAAAGCATCACCTCAGTTTCCTAGCCTGCAATTCTTTTATTACGTGCAAAATTACCTGTGTTACATTACGCAGTTCTGAAAAGAGACTTTTCTTTAGCATTTGTGCTATAGTCTATTCAGGTAGATGAATTATGTATTGGTCTCATCCCTCTGTAACTATGCCTGAAAGCTCTGAGTTGTAGCAGAAAGGCAGGCTACCCAGGAGCCTCCCTTCTCAGCAGATGCAAGAGATTTGTAATATCTTGAGGAAAGTATTTATTTGAAATTTAAATTTTTGACATATATTTAAATATTACCACTGTTTCTTCAACTCTCAGCTCAGAGATCTTTGCAGGCAAAAAGCAATCTACTCCAGAGCTGATAGTGTGTTATTTTATCAGAGGGAAATGTACACATGGTCTCTTTATCATAAAATGTCATCAAAATACTTCTGAAAAGCACAGATTTATGGCAGCTGATCTTAACAGTAAGAGTAATATAAATAATATCCTCAGCTATCACTTTCTGAACTGAAGTTGAGAAGATTCTCAAAGTTCAAAGGTGGCATGTCAGTAGAAAGTAAAGTTATGTTGGCTTACCTGGATCACTTCAGAAGTGCTCTTCAATAGAAAATTGAGCAACTGATATATGCTTAATTGCCATCAATTGAAACAGCATAATTGCTACACTGAGCAGGGATAAAGATGAACTATTGTGCAGAAGGTACATAATCCCACTGGGAAAGGAAAGAAGCTTATTAGCATCTCTTCATTTATGGTAATTTTTGAGAGAGGTACATCTGAACAGGCAGGTTATCAGGACAGCACAGTAAACAGCTGAACCTGTAGGTCTGAGAACTATTACAGATCAGACAAAAAGAACAGGTGAATAAAAAAGACAATGTCTTATTTTAATGAAATACTTTTATGTGTAAAAAATTACTTGTTTTTCAATTTGAGAATTAAAATAATTTTAATTTCACTATTTTATAAAAATAAGATGGCAACTTTGATTTTTGAGCAGTTTTTTCAAAATTTACTCTGCAAAGTTTCTCCCTAGAGCTGTGTATCCAAAGTTGACATGAAGGTTAAATTGTCTTCAGGGGCACCATGGTCTTAATTTTTGCAACATGTCTTATGTAGCCTGGGAGCCTACAAGTGCCTGTGGCACTTGTGCATACTGCAGCATTCTTCTCCTATGCAGGAGAACTGCATTCAGGAAAAAGTCAGTAATATTCTGCGAAGGTCCAAAGGCTTTAGAGACAGCTGAGGATCTGTCAGTGGTAAGCATCACCAGCAATGCTCTTTTCAAGCAAATCAGAAGAAAGAAGCATAGGTACAATGCCTTGAAAACAGAGGAAATTTTTGCTAATTTTATTTCAATACTTTTTCTTTCAGAAAAAAGTGCAGAGAATCTCCAGGCAGCTTTTCTGTTCCTGAAATGATTTGGTGGGAAAATTGAAATTTTTAATAAATAGGATGTGAAACTGCTATTATCATGGTAAACAGATACCATGGTCATTAATTCTGTAAAAATGAATGGCTTGGCACTCAGCTATTGCTCAGCTACAGAACTGATTAACAGCACCAAGGACTGTCTGTCATTTGGTTTAATACTCCACGGTGTTTGTTATGATAGTTGTTTGGTGTTGATTATAAATGCAGCAGTTATTCACATCAGTAAGTTTACTTACTGTAAGATTTAAAAGCACAAACAAGGATCATATCACAAACGAATGAGAAGAAATCATACACCTTTAAATATTCCCCAACGCCACTTATATCTTATCTACAGATACCCCTGAAACTCATCTGAATGTTCACAATCTTTGAGCAGGAAAAAAAAAACCAAAACCCAACAAAGTATACAAAAATCAAGTTCCCAGACTAACTGGCTTCCAGCATGGGAAAGCGTCCCCACAAGAGAGGGGCAGCTGGGAATAGCTTCAGGAGCCTGCACCAAAATCTGCTTTTACACTGCGTTCGGATGTTAGCTGGCAGGTAGTGAAGGTCACAAATCAAAGCTGTGATGCCGTTTCTGAAACATCATGGCATTTCAGAGAAAATCTGCCGTATGAGATTCTCTGCATGTCACAATGGCAAGTCTTCCATCAGAAAGAAAAGGACATGCACAGCTTTCCACAGGGAGGTGCCCGAAGAAACACAGGAGATCTGGAAGTCCTGAGGTTGGCTTCCTAGCCTCAATGTCCTGGTTTATCTGAGCCTCACATGAAGAAACCTTTAGTAAGATTTAACAGCGTGAGCTGAATGAACTACTAAAAGCTCTATTATTTTAGCATTTTATCATATGTTACCATTAAAACAGACAGGATTAAGTTTTCTTATAACCTGAAACTGTGTAGAAACTATAGCATTACCTTAAGAGAGTAAAAAGAAAGGCCACTTTTATTAATAGTACATCACTCTTATGCATAGAGTGAAAGAAAACAAAACCACAAACATGTACAATAACTCAATACATTAATTATTCTGATGCAACAAATTTATTTGGTGTATTTTTCCTGCTGTATAAGATCACTTTGCATATAAATAGTTACTATATTGCAGTCAAAGAGTTATACCTTCACCAGAAATTTAAAAGTACCTAAAAGAAGACATTTTAAGTGAAAATCACAAATGGAAGATATCAAAACAGCAAAAAGAAACAGGAATGTGTAAAAGAGCATGTGCTTTGAGGAAAACAGACATAATAATGCACAAAACCAAGGCGAAAAACAGAATTTCCCACAGCTGTAGACCACATGCATTAATGGACTCGCAATCTTTACTGAAGAACAGAAATCTTCTTTCTTGCTGTTTTATTACCTTGGCAACATCTCCTCCATGTCAGCAATTACATAGGAGACAACAGTCCAAACAGCAGCACAGAGATTCATCTGGTTTGGATCCTGAACAGTCATTGTGTCCCCTTGAGAATGATGAAACCAAAAGTATTTACTGAGGTCATCACGCAAGCTGGCACCTACAGAGAAAAATGGGCAATATTCCATTATAGGAATACAAATATTTAAAGAGGAATATAAACTTGAATCCATTCCTGGGCTGTTTATGATTAAATCCACATGCAACTGTATAAAGCTCCTAATAATAACTGCACAGAGCCGTGGCATGTGCAGTTTGTAGGTTTTAGGTTAATTGACTTGAGTGAGCATGAGGCAGCAATAACTCACACAGAGGAAAAGCCAACCTTCTCCTGGGAGACTCGTTTCCTCAGCAACAGTATACATTCATTTTCCTCTAAGAGTCCAAGCAGGAAGTCCCCTACAGAAACACCACACACGGCGATGCTTCCTCTGTTCTTCATCCCACTGCTCTGCTAATGAGTTACGACTGAGTTATGGATCCTCTTCTTGTTGTTATTTGTGTTGGGGAATGCTCTGGAATTTGCTTCTGCTTTTGACCCTCTGTTCATCACAAGGATGTGCTGTTTCAGAGGAGCTTTCCAGATAACCTGAGGTAACACAGATAACCCAGGACTACAGCACGCTCACAGAGGAGTCCTCATCAACTGGGGCAGAAGCAACCTAGGTGAAACCACGGTTCTTTCAATTCAGGAACTGACTCCCTTTCGGGATACACGGACACGGGAAGGACTACTCTTACCCAAGCCAGGTGGTCTCAGGGAGCACAAATAATGCTGGTAAGGCATCACTCACGGTCCCAAGGCAGACCAAAACCAAACGGAGCAGGGGAACCTGCTGTCTCACTAGGCACAGCAGCAGGGATGCCAGTGGGAAATTTTCACCCTGGCCATTTTCTGCCTGGTCCAGTCCCCACTGACCTTTCTAACCCTCTGTCCCTTGCAATTTCTTCTCTCCCAGTTCATTACCTCTGCCTCTTCTCTGGTTTTATCAGCCTCCATCTGCTCTGTTTTTATCTCAACTTTATCAAGTCTTCCATCATTAACAGAATTCCACCCCAAATTTGAAAATGAATAAATATGATATTTTTCCCCAGCACACTAATTCACTGCTTGCAATTCTTTTGCATTGATTCTCTTGGCCTGCCTGCTGATCAGGGCTAGGAGTTGCACAGCTCCCTGGGTAGGACCTACCTAGAACAACAGGACCCCCTTCTTGCATGTTCGTCAAACCCAGAGAACAAGCACTAATGTGAATTCACAAATAAGAGCTATTGGCCCCAGGCAGAAACACAGACTGAGGCTACTCCTACTATGCCAAGTAAGACAGAAAAAAACCCAGGACTGTTTGATTATAAAGACGAAGGAAATAGATTATTCATATATTTATTTACATGCAGCAGAAATCAGTATCAGATGCTGAGGTCTTTGATAAACTCATGCATGCTCATAAGAGTTAGTCATGATTTTTCTTGGTTTCCCTGAGATGCCTGAAGCCTTTGAAGAGAATGAAAGCAAAATTTCTCACAGTGTAACTGTACATTGCTATAATACGTTATCTTTTGATCGCTCATAGAGTTATTCAGGACAGAGTCCAGCTCTCACTGTGGTTAATAGGTATGTTTCTACTGTTGTAATGGGGACTGGCTGGGACTGCTTGATTCAGTGCTGTTTTAGAGAGAAGAAATAGAAAGGTAATGCATTTTATAATTCCATCCAAGATGAAGACCCCTTCATGAGAGAGATGATACACAGGAAGATCAAATGTTATAACATATGGTTATACAGCATTGTGATTAATTTTATTGTAAGAGGCTCTTCTTGCCCTCAACAGACTAGTTTGCTACTGACTTTAAGCCATGCAATTGCACCCAAGTCACTGGATAGGTTACACCCTGATGCTGAATTATGTTCCAATAATTTTAGCACTGAATTTATGTCAACTCATATTCAACTCATATGCCACCAAATTGGTCAGGCAGGATTTCCCCTTAGTGAAGCCATGTTGGCTGTCACCAAGCACCTTGTTGTTTTTCATGTGCCTTAGCATGCCTTCCAGGAGAATCTGCTCCAAGATTTTGCC
>JANHGB010018624.1:11-25533 GCA_026283785.1 Coracopsis vasa | reverse complement strand
TTCTGGACATCTCCAACAAGCATTTAAACAAAAATCTGTATTAATTTCTCCTATTCCTTAACTGTAAAAGTAAGGCATTTACCAAATCACCAACTTGGTGAGTCAACCAGGCTGCACAGTCAACACATTCAGGCTTCTCCCCATCAGCCTGACTGTCACCCAGGTAAATAGCTTCTGCAACTACCAGCCATCTACTGCTTGTTTGATGAACAAAGCAAAATAAACTGACCTCAGTCCTACCCCAGTGTGGCACTACTACAGAAACTGCAGGGCTCCTCAGCAGTATGAAGCACATGCACTCCAAGCGTAGACACAACATTCCTTATCTACCCAAGGTGGAAGCACCCATGCTCTACCTGGATTTGCACATGCAGTCAATTAAATTTTAGTACAGAATCAGTCCGGAACAGAATCTTTCACAGGGCAACAAAATTTACATATTCAGCAAGAAAAACACATTTGGCTTGGTAATTGCCACAATAGTAGGAAAAACATCCAGAAACTTCCAGCTTCACAACTTCAATAAGTATGCTAGCTATGTACACACAGTGATCTTCTAAGTATCTTAGAAGCATGGTGGTAGCAGTCTAGAGATGCAATTCTGCAGTTCAACACACATGGACTTTCCCACGTAACCACGAGTCCCACATGGCTCCTGAAGCACATACCTGCATGCATTCAGTTAGAGTGGAAACTTCTTATACTAAGTCTAAACTCAGTAGCTGAAAGGAAATAACCCAGATTCTTGCTGTACACTAAGCCACTGCAACTTATTTTGCACAACCAAAAATGTCTAAGGGAAAATACATGCAGTGGTTCAGTCATTCTTCCTTATTTAAACAGCAAAATGGGAACCGAAGCAGTACATTAAGAAGCAAAATGCAGAGCCCTACCCATACATTCTGCAAATTTCCCCTAAATTAGGCAGCAAATATTCAAAACCACCAGTCTGCACAGACAGTTCAGCCTCAAGTGTACACTCCCTGTGCTGGATTGCTCTCAGGCTTGAGGTAAACATTAACTGTGCAGGTTGCCAAAAGCCTCAGGTACTAAAACATTCTGCCTCTTTCTACTACCCAGATTTTACTAAAATTCTACCTTTCTTACACATACACCTAAAAAAGCTTTGTATGGGATGGGAAGAATCTCAGTTTGGGCTGAAAGTCCAAGATTTGCTGGGAGGGCTCATACTCTAACTTCTTTGATCATTCCCCCCATCAGCTTAGACATATCTCACAAGAAATCACAGGTTTACCCACCTAAGTGCATTCCATCCACTACAAAAGACTAAATATGTGAACTAGAAGTTTCTCAGTCATCACACAGTTAATGACAGCTTTAAGATGCCACAGCAGTGTTTCAAAGGTCTACTGCAAAGACCAAAGTCAGTTCACATTCCTCTTGTAACTTCTGCTTAAGGTTAGCAGAGTTTGAATATTAAATTCAGATGAAAGTACAGAGTGACTTTAAAATGCAAGTGCTATTCCTGACAAGTAATATATCTGCAGCCACATAAACCCTCCCAAATCCTTAAGAACAGCTTTCCTATATAACATAATCCACTTTGAGGCTTTGTCTGCATAAGGCCCTTTGGATTGCTTTTTAAGAGACAAAACCCATACAAATTAAAGAATTGATTGATTAAACTGCTTGAGACCCTCTTCAGACGCTTTGCCAAAATCAGAGTGACTCTCAATTACTCTGCCTCACAGACATAAGGCAATTGAAGCAATCCACTTTAAAGTCATACCTTCAGCTGACTCAAATACTTTCTCAATGGCATGTGAAGACAAGCCCTTAACTCCAGAACCACACACAGGATTTACTCAGGAGTAGCTGTCCAAAACATCTCCCTCAGGAGACAGGCCCAGACAACACAACAAATCAGGATGCTGGTTCAGCACCAAACCATCCCAAGAAGAATGCAAGAAACCACACAATCAGAAAAGCTTGAATGCTGATAAATAAATTCAGGATTGTGTATTTGCCAGGCTTGTTTTAGAGAAGGATTTCCAACAGGCATCTAAGTATTAGGTTGGAAAGCCTCTTATTCTGACACAGTTTTCCAAGACCCCTCTCCATTCCCTCCCTCCCTCCCTGTCCCTACCATTTCTCCTCAAGCTCTTTTCCAAACCCCAGCCTGCTGACATGGGGCACAGTCTAACACAAAACGTGAAAGTCCCTTGTTGTAAGAGCTCAAGCATCACTTGAATACAACACAAAGCAGCCTGGAACAGGAATGGCAGGTTCAGATCCAGCAGACAGATGCCCTTACTGTGGATGAGCTAGGCTCTCATTGTTTTTTCCTGGGGATACATTTTCATATCAGAGCCACGGCCTGCTGCAGATACAGATCTGCTTTGCTCATCCCACAGTTCTCTGTCACAGACGAAAAATAGCTCTGGAGGGAGAGGAGGAGGTTTTCAGCTGTTTTCTTCTCCAGTCCTCTCTAGCTGTTTCCTCTGTCTTTGTCTTTTCAGCTTTTAAGCCTTGCAATTAGAGATAAGTCATTTTCTCATGTGCATAGCTTGATGTTGGAGTAACTACTTTCTTATTCTATGGAGCCATTAAATCCCTCAATCCCCAAATTGAATAGTAGCCGCAATGCTCCTGCAGCACCCTTCAACAATATGATCACCAGGCTTTCCATGGAAGAGCTGAAAGAAGCTGGCATCTTGTTTCTTTACCAAAGGCATCCCAGAGCAGCAGCTGGAGCCAAACAGGAGTGGTCTGGATAGATGCTTGTACTCAGCACCACCAATACTCTAGGGTTCAGAATAACCACAGGAGAGGGACATTTTCCTAGACAGGATCAGAAATAGATGGTTTTAAGATGGCTGGAAAGTATGTAATTTACTATTCTCCAATTTTTTCATAAACAGTAACTTTATTCTTCCTGAAACATTGATTGACATTTGATCCTGTTATGAACAATTTCGAGGCCTCCCCCACAGAGCATCTAAGCTGCATCACATTAAAGCTGTTCCTTTCTCCTTGCCTCTAGCATATTCCTAACATGTAAACAACTCTGCTGTGCACACAAGCAAAGGCACAGCTAGCTAGTGAAAGCTGCAGCACTGAGGGCACTGTAGGAATCCATCCAATCCTAATAACCCATTATCTTCACAGGGCACTGTATTTATTAACTAGAAGACAACTGCTATTAATGCAAGTGTACACATGCAAAATGACCCCATTAGAAAAGCTGGAAGAATACTGCAGAGCATTCTTTTTCATAGATAGTCATGTTTCACAGGCTTTGTTACCCCTCATAACCAAAACGTACAAGAGAAGTCAGTCTAATGATGGAAGGATTGTGACAAGACTAGGAGAAAGGCAAGTGTCAGAAAAGCCAAGCAGGCTTACTGACTGAAGAGCCCTCAGCTGATGTGACACCACATGACAATTAATGTTCTTGTGGCCAAGCCTGAAAACCTAGAGGGATTACTTCCAGTTCAGCTTAAAAGAAAGGGAAAAACACCTCCAAACAATTTCACGTCTTACCTATTTAGCAGGGAAGCCATTAGCAGCAGATATACACTCTTACAAAGTTTAATACAAAAGCATTGCCTAGCCACATACTTTGTGTATGCTAACTCTTGCTTTACACACTCTGGACCAAGGATAGGAGGTTAGCCCTGCTCCTTGGCGCAAGTTTCAACAACCAGATCCACCTGCTCTGCCACCGAATCCCCTTACAGCATCAATGCTCATGCCACAAGTCTTCCTCTACATGCAAGCCTGTGAGTAGGAAGAACTAAGTCATGGAGGAAACTGATCATCTCTGACCCCTATCTCACCCCTCCAGAGCTTCTGCAGTGATCCCACAGGAAAAGCAAATGTAACTGCAATTATTTCTGGTTAGGGCCTTCTCTATGTTAGAAGGTTTCCTTCCAATGGCAGGAATTCAGAGCAGCAGTTCTGGACCTGTGAACTGAATACAGCTACACTGCCAGGACATAGAGTAAGGCCAGGGTGCCTTGGGACATTTTCCTCTGACCAGTACAGTTGCCCAATTTTTTTCCTCTCATGTTAAACCAGAGCCCAGTGATTTCTTGCTGTCTTTCTGTCCACACCTACTCTACAAACTGGAGCAAATCAATCATGTCTCAACACCCACCAGCTTCCTTTGGCGCACTTCACACATCCAAAAATGTCAGGACTACGAATTCCAGACCCTGCTTCTTCCTTCCACAACATGAAGGATCACCCTAGTCACATATATCCTTCTCCCCTCCCACTTCTTGTCAAATTCCACTGCCCATAACTGCCACCAGAGCAAGTTTCATCTACTTGAAACCATGAAATCATCCACTTCTTCCCAGCACCCCTCTGGAGCTTGCCTGTTGTCCTCTCTCTACCACCCAGCAGGTGAACACCCAGTCCTAGACATGGTATTTATCCAAGGAGGTCTGACTGGAGTAAGACAAGCATTCAGGGAGGTCTAGTTTAACAAACAACATTGCATATCCTTCCCTGCAGCAAGAGTTTCTTCATCATCTCCACATTGCCCACTTTCAATCCTTCTAACACAAATTAAAGAGAAAAAGCCTTCCTCTTCCATATTCTGTGCCAACAGAAGTGATTGTTTTATTACAAAGGTCAAGCAATCTCTTTTTACAAACCTAATTGAAGTCTAACTCCAATGCTATCCTTGCAAAGCAGTCCTGTACCCTCTTTTTTTCCACTCCAAAAACCCTACTCATGGTAACTCTGCACCACATGGTAAATGTTAAAGAATTTATACAGCAGTTTTAGTGCAACTAAATCTTAACTTCTGAGTAAGGCAAATTAAAGCTCACAGTTAAAGTAGGCCAAAGTGTATCACTATCTGCAAGCTGGGAAAGTTAGAGAACTCTTCACAGGCTCAGGCCTTGAGAAGTGCAAGGTTCAGTTGCTGCACCCTCCACATCTAACAAAACATAGTGTCACAAACACCAACACCAGAAGGTTGTAGCTACAGCTCAGTGCCAAATAGCTGACAGCTATCTCCTTTTCAGAGGAGCCTGATCAGAACACTATAGCCGAGCCATAATTCAGGATTTAATGACTAAGATGACCATCGAGCTGAAAATGTGATGCATTCCAGGTTTAAATTATAAATGATAGTGACAGCTAAAGTTAAAATTATACATTTTCATTCCCCCTTCATGCTTATGAATAAATAAGAATGAAAGAAAGGTTACAGTGGCTTTTTGCACACTGTCAGCAAACAAATGCTGTGACATATATTCACAATGCACTAAACAGTCAAGATTCAGCACCAAAAAAAACGCACAGGGCTGCACATAGCATGGTTTTAAATAACAAGAAGACAAAACAGTTTATTACCTCTTCTAGGATCAGAGCCACAAGACCTACCTTGTATCAAAGATCTGCCCCAGAGAGGAGCACTCAGAGGGTAGCCATTTACATATTAAAGGATTTCAAAAGGTTGCTGAAGCTTCCATGCCTTTCATGAGCTGGTTTTGATTGATCTCCTGTCTTGGGCCTACTGCAGTTGAAAAACTCCTCAAACAGAGATCATTTATGCTAATTTAACTGAATTCAGAGGGCCAGTTTTGAGTCATCACCTCAGAGCCACACTGCAGTCTGCAGCATTCTTCACTTCCAACACTATCCCAGCATAAAGGCAAAAAGGCACTACGGACCTCATGTTTTCCATCGGATACCCAGCTCAAACACAGACCTATAGAAATAAAAGGCCTTGACTGACAAACACCTATTAGGGAAAAGCAAATGAACATGCACACACAAGCACATAAACACTGGAAAATTGGAATACCTTTACCCATGAAGCATTTAGTAAACCAGTACAACTCAAAAAGGTTATGAGGCAACTGTAATTACCACTAACACCCACACCAAAATAATGGGAACATTTGGCTCTTTCCAAGTGCTGTAACCTCATCAAAACACTTGAGCCAAATTTGACATTTATATCTCTATAAATAACGTGTAAGCAAAAGCAAAGAGAAGGGGGAAAAAAAAAGGCAACATTTGCAGTTCAGGGAAAGACATCAAAACAAACATGTCCATAGTACTCAAATGCTACGCTACATGTGGGAATCTGATGATCTTTTGAATGGCTGAAAGCTGGGCACAGAGGAAAGGCCTTCTTGTTTTCAAATTAATTATTAATCCATCTTTTCAGCCATCAACCCCCTGCAATGTCGCATCCACTTTCTTTACCAAAGTCTAAATTGTTATGAGAAGACTACAATTCCACTGAAACATCATCCTCCTGAGTGCAATACTTAACCCTGCATATGAGAATGGATTTAGTAAGGGTTAATTTTTCTCTCCCACAAGATCATGTCTCACTGAACCTGAAAGAAAATCACAAAACCAACCCCACTTGAGGCAAAACAGTATTTAGAACTTTTACATTGAGAGAAACAAAAGATAGAGCCCACCCCAGCTACTCTTAGCAAAGCCAGTATTCTCCTAGTGACATACGCACTGCAAGCAAACGAGAGAATTCATATCATCAATCCTCAATAAACATGCCATCAAACAGTCAAATTCTGTTCTACCGATACAGACAGTTCCTATGTTCTGTAAAGTATTGACAGGTCCTACTGTCTGTAAAGGAATTTAGTTTTATGAGAGCATGGCTTGCTTTGTAAGCTTACAAAATTAAGAACTTGATCCTATACCCCACATCCCTGTAAACCGCTTCCCAGAGTTAACAGCTCTATTAAAGCATCTAAGCTGCAAGACTGGAGCTCGGTTGGCAATACCCATGTACAGAGCTTGCTCTTTTCCTGCGCTAAAATTATATCAGAACATTACAACACATTTACATATCTCCCACACATGCAGCTTTCTGCCAGCAGTAACAAGAGGACGACATCAAGGCTTAGAACACGTAGCAGATAGAGATAGAACAAGAGGGTGGAGTTTCCTGCAGGAACACCCAGGCTGAAGTCCAGCAGCTCCCAGAGAAGGTGCTGCCTTTCTATCAGCCCCATGTCTTCCTATCAGGCTCCCACTTACCCAGTGTCAGATGTGAAACTCCACCTAGGAAACTTAGGAAAAAAGCTTCCTATTGTTTCTCCCATCTCCACAACCTCCTGGCTGCTGTCAGGAAAAGTGGAATCACTCCACCTTTTCCCATGAAAATGGTGCCCATTTTTCCCTATATTCAGCCTTAGACCTACAGCAGAATAGGAAGAACAGGGGAGAAAACAATCTCTGCTGGGTTGTCTTTCCCATATGGTTTTCATGGGAATATTTCTAGCGGGAGCCCACGCTGCTGCCCTTGATTTTAATCATGCAGAAGTAACATGAAATTCACATGACTCTTGTCAGTTTTCCAGCCACACAAGTGTTGCAAAAGCATCAATTAAAACAACCAGACCTTCCGACTTTAACCTGGCAAAGCTATAAAGAAATGACAGGTAAGCCTCTCGGAAGAGTTTGATTTATACATTGGTTGCACAGCTATTTTCAGCAAAGCTTTTAGTTAGAAAATAAGAACGACAAGAGTGCTGGATTTCTGGCACTTTACCTCCTCCTAAGCTGCCAGTTAGAAAAACATTAAGTAAAAATGGATCCAAGTCAAAGGAAGTAATTAAAAGTTACTCTCAATCGCAGGGAAATACCTGACCTGCCACAACTAAAACGTTACTAAGGTGTGAGAGTAAGTTTAAGTGATTCTGAAAGTCAGTTGTGGAATATGGTGCCATTACTCAAGGTGTGCTAAATATTAGGAAGTTGAATGCTCAAGTTGCATGGAGCTGCGGCCTTCCCTCTCATCCTTTCCAGTGGGCCATTTTTCCCAGTCCTACCCTACCATGGCATTCCAACAGCAAAGCTCAGTTAAAATGCAAATAGAACAAGTCAATTAATCTGAAACTCAGGAAAGTCTCAAATATTGTGTAGGAAAAGAACTGAAAACAAGCCCATACAAGTGAGACAGTAAAACAAGACTAAATACAATACCTCAAACAACCATTTATTAACGCTCCTCTTACACAGCTGCATGGAAAGTGCCTTTGTGCCATAATTCAATGAAAACCCAACTAGAAAGAAATGAAACTATCAAAAATGATGTTTGCTAGTGTCAAATCAAGCCAAGTACGCACCGTGCACATGGGAATAAGATACTACTCAAGGAAGCAGGCTTTCTGACACCAGCATACTTGGGATCTAAATTACCATGGATTAGGGAACGGAAAAATGCAGAACCGCATGAAAGGAAGGCAAACCTAGCTTACAAAATAGCAGTGAGTCAGCTCCTGAGGACTGGCCTGTGATTGCTCTGAAAACAAGATGCACATTCCTCATGTGCCCTCCAGTTGTTCAGAATGAAAACATGCCCATATCCTAACTACACTTTTAATATGGGAGATGATAGTCCAAAAGAAAGTGCCAAGAAACATCAGTTTAACCCATTCAAACTTCAGAAAACATTCTCAACCAGTGCTAATCCACATAATCTTTTAACCCTATCCACATCTATCTAATGTTTGGTGCAAGAATAAGCAAGAAACACTCATATCTCTGGCCTCTGATCACTCAGAAACAGCTTATCTTGGGGGTACCTCCAACACTAAAAGGTCATTGAGTTATTTTTAAGAGAATCTTTCTAAAATGCCATGACCCTTTAGCCTGCCTAGTTCCATCATCTGTCATCAGACTAACCAGAAAGCCAAGAATAAGCTCCAAGGCCTTTTGTGACAAGCTGTGACACACAGCCATTTAATATTATAAGGAACACTAAGTAACTACACTCAGCATTTACTTGGAGAACACAGTATTTGTCCTCATTCAAAAAATCAAAGATCACTGTCAGGTTTTCAGAACCCTTCTTCCCCTTAGCAAGCACCATTGGCTGCAATCATTTCTCTCCTCAACCACAACATAGCTCATTTTGTTGCTGTTTAGAGACTATCTTTCTGGTCTTCTGCTCTTTTTTTGTTGTTTTCAGATGTTAGTGGTGAGTGGGGCTGTTCCTGCTATATTGACTATTTCCAAAAACAAAAAGATAAATAATACATGTACTCAAAGAATTACTGCAGCACACATACAGTGAAAAACAGGTCAAATAAGTCAGCTCTATCAATATCACTTTGCTGATGAGTATTAAAACAAAGTGCTGGCCACTGACTAGCATGCCAGCATACACTGACCAGAAGCACCATGTCCAGCCTCTCCCAAAAGAACAGAAACCTTGACACTGACTCATTTTAGGGAAAGGATTAGAAGTTCCTATTTTCAGGTGTTGTTCTTGCACGCTGAATCCCTCTGCCAGACACTGCAGTTTATCATTGCCAACACTTACATTATAGAAGTACCTAGAGGCCTCAAGTAGGTCAGGGCTGCAGTATGCAAGGTAGAGGATATATGCATAATACTTGACAGCCTTTGACTCATCATATTTTTCTATTTCAAGTGTTTGTCTTCCCACTGAAACAGCTATGCGAGCAACCCACACAAGCAAAAGAAACTCAATGACACTGCGGAAAAATCCCACCCGAGTTCTACCAGTGATATGCTTGGATACAAGGAAAATAGAAGTAGCTCTACCTCATTAAAATATTACATGTAAAACCTAGCTAAAGTCAAAGCAAAGCAAATTTGGGGCTTTTCAGTCTGGCACAGCTCCAGCTGTTATAACAAAGACAGAAGTGACTGTTGAAATAAGCTTTAGTGAGTGGTTACGGATGAGCGCTCCGCTTCTCATTTTCCCATCCCCTACAACCTAGACATACCCTTCTAGTGAAAGAATATGTTTCTCAGTTGTTGCCTTCAGACTGAAGGCTGGTTGAGACAGAGCATGAATGCAAAACCAAACCAAACCAAACCCATTTACATGAGCTGTAGGGAGAGAGACTACAGGCAGAGTGCTAAAAAGCATGTTTGCGTATCTTAAATTAGCCACATTAAAGGTGGACAGATGTGCCATAAATCTGAAATGATGTTTAGATGATGGAGTTCTTGGCAACCTGATCATTTTACCAAGCTGACAGCCAGTGAGCCCAGACTGTCTCAGTCTAAACACACATACCAGGACAGCACAATCCAGGCGTGGACCAATACATTCCCATAACATTAACCTATTAACCATGCATTTTGCTTCACACTGCTGTCCCTTCTAATATCTCTCTGCTCCACCACCACCCACTTCTGCCTTCCCAAACACTCATCCACACCCTGCAGAGCTTCTCTTCAACTTCCCATCCCGTTCCCTCAGCTGGAAAAGGAAATATTGGCATTGCTGTGGATCTTGACTGTAAGTTATAAACAATCAACTTTTTTTTCCCCAGACCCTGCAGAACATAACAGTTAAGGCAATGGGAATGAGACTGATGCCTTATTGATCAAATCAATTCTAATTACTCACAGAAAAGTTTTCCCTCAGTTTCCAATACACTGAGCAAGAGCTACTTCATGAAATGCAAAGTCAGATAAGTGGAAGTTTGGGAGTTTATTGCTCAGCAACAAAGGCCAGGATTTTATATATTCAGTCACCAGAGGAAGCGGAATGTTATAATTGCAAGCAAACTCTAACACTTGAAATAATAAATACAACTAGAGAAATATATTATTTATTGAAATTCAAAATTTTTCTAGGAGAGGCTCATAAAAAGCTGAGGACAGAGTAACACAATATTACAGCTAAACCACAACAGCACTAAAATAATTGGGCAACAAACAGCTATTTGTTCAGTTTTTCCTTGCAAATCTCACTCTTCCACATCACAACACCCCCCCCCCCCATCTTGACAGTCTGAGGCATCAGGCAATAATGTCACCAACTTCTTAGGGTATGTTCTTTTCATACTGCGGTACAAATACTAGACAATGCCAGGCCCATCTGCACAAGGAAAATCAGGTCTTGGAATGGTGAACTTATCCCAAAATCCAAGCCTAATCACTTCTGTGGTTTCTCAGTTGCTGGAAGTGTTTCATCTCCCTGTGAAACCAAATCAGATATGGTCAATGATAGGCAATACCTTACCCTTTAATACTGAACCTCACTATGGTGATTCGGTGCTCCGGCATTCACAGCCAGGCTCTAAGAGAACAAGCACACTGTGATAGTGCTACATTATACAAGAGGGCATCACCTACTGAAGACAATGGACAAAGCTTGAGGGAGTGACCATACACTGAGAATCTCTTCCCATCTATCCAAAACATACTTTCTGAGATTTCAGTCAAGAACTGAGCACAGGTAAATACTTCAAAACAACATCATATTGTGTCAAAACACATAGCTAAGATTACCACAGCCTACTGAATTTGGTACACATCCAGTAAGAAACGGGTCTATACACATGGAAACGTGCCCTGTGCCATTACTCCACTGACGGTTCAAAGAGAGCACTGAATTTTGACTGCAGTCAGGCTCGCAGGAAGACAAGCTGGCTGGAAGCAACGACGCTCATGGACATGTGGCTGTGGGGATTGGCTTTTGGGACAAGTCTCCTGTCCAGGCAAAGAAATATGGGAGCAAAAACAGTGGAGAAATATAACACCAAAGTAGGGCTATTTTCCAGCTTCTGTATCTAAAGTTAACACTGAAAATTCTGCTGGGAGGACAGGAAGGAAGAGAAGATAAGCTGACATTAAAACTGTAACACTGGAGCGAGGCACACAGAAGTCCTTTTCGTTGCAAAAGAGTAGTCAAAATGCCATCTATGCCTACATCTATGCAAAAACCTATTTCTGCCTTGAGGCAGCCTTGGCAATAACACTGTTGCAAGCAAAAAAATAACTGGTTTATTGGTTTGGGGAGGATTGAAATGAATTCTAATTTATTGGCAATTAATAAACTTCTGATTACTGTGCCTGACATTGGAACGCACATGGGTGAGCCAGCCCTTGATCTCCAACCCCACCACCATACCTGGTGTCCCACTGCTGCTTATTATGTGCACATAGTAAGCAAATAGCTTATACAGACAAGTTGTTCTTAAAACAAACCAAAAGCACATCAGTGAAACATGATCTAAAATAAACCAGCTCTGTTTGAGGATATCACTATTTCCCCTGGCGCTTCAGGGTTCTGCAGCTGCAGAAACTCCTCTAAACAAATCAAAAGAGCTTAAAGCTTATGCTCCCACGAAAAAGGTTTCCAGGCAAATATTATATACATACATATATATATATATACACACACTCACTCCATCACAGTAACCAGGCCAGAACACTTGCCTGGGAAAGCCCCTATCCACACTTTAACATTTTGCTGATATAGCTGCATCAGCCAAGATCAGTGCTTTTGCTTGCTTCCAAACCACACCAGCAGAAACCTTACTGCAGAAACCCTTTGAGTGGCTGCTAAATCTTTGTGCCTGCATAAAATGTTTCTTTCTTAGGACCCAGTTTAAGCAGCACCAGCAGAAAAATTCCTGCTGTAGTTGTAGCAGCACCCCAGAAGGAAGTGGTAAGACTGGGTAACTGGGCATACAGGAGGGGTGAAGGCAAAGCAGAGTATTGCATCAGTCTAGCTTACGTCTACAGCAAAAAGGAGGAAGCAGTAACTGCCATCACACCAGATTTGTGCCAGCAGAAACTAAACTGCAAAGTCACAATCCTATTACAAGAAGTAACAGCAGTAGAATTAAGTGGTAGGACTGACCAGCTTTAGCTGGACACATGTGGCATAGCATTTTCTGTTTGAGTTTTTACACATTGTTTTGTGTGTGATGTACAATCTTGAGAAACAGACTGCCTGAAAACATTATGTGCTAGCAATGCCATTTATATCAATTAGATACTAATCCTATTCACCCCACAAGAGATGACTATCAGCTGGGTTAACTGTTTCACTACTGATAAGGTAGGTATCACCATTTCCTTGCTAAAACCTCTCAACTACAAAACATCCATAAAAGCCTCTCTGAGTAAAACCACTCATGTATTTCCCCATCTAGAAGCAAACAACCCCTCCACTCTTCCTGATGAGTCTGCATTACAAGGATGCTCATCCTGACTACATGAAAAGTACACAAAAATAGCAAAATGTGGGATAGAAAACAACAAAAAAAAGATTAAGAAAGATTCAGTACAGTTATAAAGACTGCCCCATCTGTGCTTCTACTCAAATATGAATCTTCTCTGTCCCATCCAACAAAGGAAAACAGATCTAGCTGCAGGTTATCTAGCCTGCCACATCACATCAATGCAGAAACCAGTAAGGTCTGGCTGCAGAATTTAGGTCAGCTTGTCTGTGGAGTCCATAAGGTCTTGCACACAGCCATGAATTTCCTAGTAATGCTTCAATAATCCCTCTTCATCCTACTGTGCCGTATTTTACTAGTAGCTGCTAGCTTTCCTTTAATTCTCTAGCAAACACTCTCTACAGGAGGGATGTTTGCAGGTGAATGAGCCACTATCTCTTCCCTGGGAAGCAGGAAGCTAGTCGTTCAATCAAATAAATGTTGATTCTTATTTCTAAAGACAAAGTGAATGGTTCTCAATGCAAGCTAGAAAAGGACTTCCCTTTTATAGCCACACAAGAAAAGATAGAATCAGAGCTGGAAATTAGCCCTAGAATGTAAGGAATACTTTTCCTAACATACCGTCTACACAAACCCCCACTGTTTCCACCTGGGTCAGTAAATGAAAAATAACATAAAAATGTGACTAATAAATTCAGACAGATGCTGGTACTTCTGGAGAGAAAGCATGACTTGACTTCCCTCTAGAAATGAACCGTGGGCCACTACCAACCCAAGTGTTACATGAGCACTCAACGTAAGTAGTAGCCCTGTTTTCATTAATGTATAAAGGTGCATAAAAGTCTTCTCAAGACATGGTCCTTGGAGCAGGAGTTCCACATAAACTGGAAAGTATAGTTATGTAAGGAAAAAAACCCCAATAAATCGAATACAATAAAGCAAAACCTTGAACTTGTCTGAGTGTCTTCATACAACCAGACTAAGTAAGTCTTCTTAAGTATGACAACCTGAAAGACGTGAATGCAAGAATAAATACCTGTTTCTAGGAACAGGTTATGGAAATCTCAGCAAATAAACTAGCTGACAGCTGATTTTGTCTTAAAACCCATTAGTCTGTTACTTCGCTGTGCTCTTACGGTTGCCACATAACAACGTGCTCCTCAAAAGCTGGCACTTACATCTCCCTGCTAGAAGAAACAATAAAGCTGAGGAAAAACTCTTTCCTCAAGACATCAAATTGTTCTTTGACATTGAAACATTTGTTAAGAGTATTCCTAGTCCATTCTTTCCAACTCACGTGGAGCCCGGATACAGGTATTAGCAAACATAGACTGAGCTGTACCGCACATTACATGTGTAAATCAAATACCCTATGTGTTTTCAATAGAAAACACAGAACTGCATTTATGTTTACCTCAGATATGTCATGCAACTCAACCATACAGTGTGCACCCATACCAGGCCACAGATCACTGTCAATACTGGCCCACCATTTTATCACACATATTAGCAAGACATTGCAAGTAACAGAACCCTATTTTTATAACTAATTCACAGCTTCCCATCAACTCTGCACCAGACAATCCCCCCTCCTGGCTCAGTACCTGATCAGGCTGTGCTTCTCCTCTTTCCTCCTCCGGCTTCAGCTGGGCTGAGCGCTGGCTCCAGGTGGCTCTGGAACACCAAGCCAGGTGCTGATGGTCACTTTCTCATTTTGACAAGCACCACGCACTTTTCCTGTATAAAAACAAACAGCTGTGAGTCAAGGCAGCCAAATAAAACGTTGATGCTAGCAGGGTGTGAGAGAAATGTCACCCTGCGACACAGAAGCAGGATGTCAGTCCTCTTTTTTGCCACTGATCTCTGAGGAGGGCTGAGCACACCCTGATTTCAGTAGTTTCAGCAACACTCTAAATGAGCTGCCCTGTTCTTAAAGAGCAGAGATTCCTCAAACTACCAATGTGCCATTTCCCACATATTTTCTTAAATATACTGGCTCATCCAAACTTAACCAAAGGCGCTGCTATTTCTATGCTACTGCTCCCCTGTTATCACCATGAAAGCTAGATCAGATCCCAATGACGTGGTAGCTGCACATTGTGCGTGCTCCACATAACCACTTTGACGACACTTGAATTGCTGCATTACAGCAGTATGCCAGGCAAGCAGCCCACTTTGACTCACTGAGCTGCCTGGAAAACCTCTGGAACACACCTCTACCCCCAGGATGGACAAATTGGGGAAGAACTGGGATTCCTCTCCCTCCTCCTTTAGCCCAACACTTCCACCAGCCAAGACCACAGCGTGGCTGCCTTCACCTTCAGTGACTCAGAAGCTCCAGGGCAGAGCAGAGCTCGCAGATGCAAAGCAACCACTCAGCAAAAGGAACAGCCAGACTCCAGCAGGTAATTCATGAGTATTTATTTTAGTTTGCTGCTTATTAAGTATGCCTCCTTACAGATCAAGTATTCCACAGTAATTGCCTCCAATCAACAAACACCCAGAAAGCTGCTACGTAGACCAGTGCTGCTTCATAGATGAAACAAGTCCTCTAGCAACAGGCATGACTCCACAGGACTTTTGTGTGCACACCAGGCTGGCCAGTACTGCCTCGCTGTCCTTCCTGTGCCTCTCCTGCCCTGGCTGTGCCCCAAGCCATTCCTAGCACCACCAACCAACCGCTGCATGCTGCTGCCAGTGTGGGGATGCTCCACAGCCAAGGCTCAAAGCAGCGACAATGGGCTGCATCCCCTGCTTTAGCACCAACACGCTGCCTCCACACCAGCAGTGAGCTGCTCTGTCATAAGGGTCTGTGCTCAGTGCCAAGCACTCATCTGAGCTGCTCCCAAAGCACTGCACAATAAAAGGCAAATGGATCCTCCAAGCACATACAGACAATTCCCTTCTAATTTATTTCCCAAGTGTTTTTCAGGGCTGGCCCCTGCTGGCATTCAGAAGCCCACAGAAGCAAGCCCTGTGTCATGCTTTCCGCTGAGAACACTTTAAAGGTCAGCAGGAACCTGCTGTTCCAGGTTTCTTATCCTGGGTGTCTACTGCTAAAAGGAAGATAGGGAAGACACTGTCAAAGACACAGATAAAACATGCATCTTAAAGAATTTCCGCCTTCAAACAGGTTGGGGTGGTCAAGTATTCAAGAGAACTAAACCGTTTTCTTGCAGCATGTATCACCAGAACGGTAGTTTTCAGAGTCTGTTGTCTTTTAAATACACAAGGAGGGAGGAAAAAACGTTCTGCCTAAATACTTTATATAGGTCTATTGCATGCAGGTTTCAAACAGACCTTTGGATGTTCTAGACCCTGACAGAAAACACTCTCAATAGCCACAGGGCCATTCACCTTGGGTGTTTCTGTAATCATTATCCATGAGGTCAGAGACCCAGGTAAGAAGGGCTTAAGCAGAGGTCAGCATGCCCTCCAAACCCTCCTTGGCAGCCACCCCAAAGGCAACAAGCAGCTTTTAAAAGCAGAGGGCAAAGGCAGCTCCCACCTCCAGAGGAGGAGAACTGTGCTTTTTGAAAATGCATCAGCATTTAAGTAAAGGTGTCTGGAGAGGCCAAACAGCACCACCACCATGCTTGGTAAGGCATGAAAGAACAGGAGAACCTATTTCCAAGGGTTGTATCACAGTCTGAAGGACTGACGAGGTTGACCACCACCCCCCTCCCCTTCCCTGAACAGACTGAGCACATGAGTTGGCTCATACCTGGAGGAGAGATGGAGGGAAACAAAAACTCGCAAGATATTGGTTAAAAACAACCCAAACCAACCCACAAACAAGCAAAAAAAAACCTTACCTAAAGCAGAGATTCTCATAAAACATAATGGTGCATAAGTAGATGCTTGGGCAGTGCCAAAATCAGTGAAGGAGTCTTCCCCACAGCTCTTGCCACTGAAATGCTCCTGGATTATGTTCCCAATCCCATTTGGATTCTCTTTATGCTTCATCCTTCAGCTCTCCCTCCCATTTCTGAAGTGACAACCCCAATTTATTAAAACAAAGCAACATCTCCAGAAACATCTGCTCTGACACAAGAATACACACCCACTGTTACAGAGCCAGTCTGGGGCCCAGTGGGTACAAAGGAGATTAAATAAGGAGCACATGTACCGCTTCTCTTATAACCTTGTCCCTCCTGGCACTCATTGCCTTTCATCCTCTACTTTTGAGGCCCCTTCAGCATAGGGAAAGGTTTACACCCCATTTACACTGGGGTGTTGGCATCACCCAGTGCCAATTTTATGTGAATCACAGCCAGGCACTTAGCACATAACACGTGCAATCTCCAAATGCCACGTCCTATATGCTGTAGCCTACATGTGGTCACCTTCATTTGTGCAGTCACTCGACCAAACATCTTTTCCATTAAGGAAAACGCTACTTCTGTTGTGCTTAACTGAGGCTGCATTTAACATGGAAGCAATCACTGTTCACAGAGTGAAAAAAATCAGATGATGCACTAACAGAGCAAATTATTATGAAGAATGGAGGAGGGAAATCACACTATTTTGGGGAAGAGGTGGAGATCTTGGAAAAAAACTTTAGGCAATAAAATAAGTGAGGCAGTTCCAGTCATTAGAGGTTTAACACAACTCAGTTCTACATGTATCTCCAAGTACCCAGCCAACAGTAGACTTTTGACAATCACTTCAGTTAAATGCCATCTTCCTCCCTTGTTGCTGCATAACAACAACAAACCACCACACAGGAAAAATGTCATGCCATCAAGAGAGAAGAAAAACCTCAAACCAGCCCAGAAACCTACTGCAGAAGCATTGTCAGGAGTAGCAATGTAACATAACCATATAAACACCAGATTTTGCTGCTATCTGAGTGAGGTTTCGCAAACAGCTTAGGCTGATTTGTGGCCACCCTGCTGCTTAACACTCCCACTCTGTCCCCTGGTGTGTGCCTGGGAGAAGCCTCCTGCCTGACAAAGGCACAGGCGGGTGAGCAGGGAGGCAGGACTTCCCCTTTCATCAGTAGGGTGAGCTCAAATCTGCTCCAGCTGGTCTTAAAACCACACTTCCTTTGGAAAGCACCTTAGGCATTGCTCCTGCTCCATGGGAGCCCACAGGCTCCCACTGGTGCTCCCTGCAGAACTCATTGTCCATGCTAAAGCCTCACTGCAGCTTTTCACATGCCACCCCACAAGTCCTTGTATTTCAGCAGCTCCCTGTAATTCTTTCCTTCCCTTTGTGGTCACCTCCTCTTCTCCTCTCCATGAGCTATGTGCAAGCTTCTCCCCACTTCCTCTCTTCTGTTGCAGACAGCAAGAATCTAACCAAGACATTAACAAATCGAACCTTGTTGGGCAAGCAGGCACAATTTCCAGTGCTATAGGTAACCTGTTGTTTGATCCACAAGCAATAGGAGGAGGGACTACTGCTGGTAGCATTGGTATTGCATTCTTTAGCAGATAGCAAGCCAAAAACGTAAAATCTTACAAGTTCAGACAGCAAGCAGGTAAATAATCAGACATTAACATGGAGGAGGTGACAAAAGTCAGTAGTTATCAGCGCACTGAAGGCCACCACTCTCTCTTCATTCACAAGAGAGAGCAGATGAGCACTGTGCTCCTCACATTGCCCAGCTGCATACTGGTTGTGACCAGGCTGCTGTGCACGTGGACAGATCATGGTTTTACAACACAAATGAGGCAGGTGCAAAACCATTTGGCTAAAACCACAGTCATACCAGTTCAATCTGTAAAGTTTATAGGTGCCTGTAATGCATACTTAAGTCCACACAAGGGTCTATATTTGCAACATGCATTCAAGCTGATTGCAAACCTGGCCATTCATCTATAACCATTAAAGCCCTGCTTCTGGAGATGTCAAAGAGAATTCATACCCTTTCCACATACAGAACAGCACATACAACTTCATGCTTTAAGACTTTCTTTTATATTTACTCACACTTATCTCCATCTTGTTACCTCCTTTCCTCTGCCACACTGTTACTCTTCTTCTTTTGCACTATTGCATGCCTCTCATGGTTTTATTTTCTGGCTTTTCTACATGTTCTACTATTTTTGTTTTCCTGCAACTCTGGCCCCAGCAGCTCCTTTCTTTAAAGTCTGCTCTGGTTACTCTGATTGACATTAACAAGGACAGTCTTAAATTCACCTTTCAATCTAGGTACATCTTAAATCAAATTACACAATAAATAAACAAAGTGTAACCACAAATTTTAACCACTAGAAATAGTCTTGTCCAAACCACTGCATTATTCATCTTCCTGATTTATTATTAGTACAATTCTGTCTCATTCTCAGTCCACTCTTCTCTCATTATTCTCCTGTTAGACTCTTTCCTACCCACTTTCCATGGGGGCACTAGCAGTGACCCAACTCAATTTCTGCAGCACACATGAGCATTTGTGTATTTGCATTCCTCCACTTCCTTGTTTCAAGAGCCAACAGATTCGTTGTCAGAGCGATAAGGATTGAAGCAAAATCACCAAGCCAGTCTTCCCTTTCTGCCTGCTAATAATGCCAGTGAGGTAAAAACAGCAAAGAAATTAGTATGGGTTATGAAACAGCAAACATGAAACTTTAAAAGAATCAAGTGCATGAAAAGTTTCATTTCCCTTTTGTCAGTTCTTCTTCTAAGCTAGGTAACTTAGGCTTTATTTCTTAATTTAATTAGACAGAAAGCAAGTCCATGAAAGTTTCTGGATGGCAGCCATTGAGAGGAACCCTGAATGGAGGCTTCTCAGTTTGTATTTTTAAGCACCAGTCAGATTAAGCGTGAAGTCTGGTTCCACTGTGCATCTCTGATGAAGGCAATTGCTAATGCATGGGGAAAGTGTTTGTAACCATAGTTGTGCTTAAACAACAAAGCAAGCTAGTGCACTGTCTTTCACACTTCTCACTACAAGTTTCAATGAACAGGCTGCCAGACCAAACTAATTCCAATCCTCCCTCTCCATGATCCGTACACAAACCACTACGTACAAATATGCAAGATAGACATTTTTGAATCATTCACTGACATTTGCATTGGTTTAGTGGACAAAGTTATACTGAACAATCCAAATGACATCAGCTTAACTCCATGTTCCTCTGTGCAGGACTGCAAAGGCGACAAAATGCCTATTGCATAATACTTCTGTATAAAATATTCATATTCACAGAGGAAGCTTTTGCACCAAAAGGTTATTTTCAATCATTAGCAAATCAGCACTGTATAAGCGTGGGTTTTCAATCAGAGCATTTGAGACAGGCAACAGACTATATTTTCTGTTGACAAAATAGGACAAAATCAACTTTGCATGTGCACTCATCAAGGTAGATGAAAGTTCTCCCCAGGGCTACCAGCTTTTCTTTTGACCTTAAGGTACTGCAAGGTTATAGAACTGCCTCCATCTCTAGCACACACAGCTTCAGCAAGCCTGCACTAAGGTAGTTCTTTATGCAAGTTCTCACACCAGCTCAAAGTGCGTAAGCTTTCTTTCCTTCATATCCTGCAATAGCCAAAGAACAGGCAAATATTCAAACTTCATAGCCATACACACATCCTACGCACTTGTTTTCTCCGTAAAAGCTCTAATCCCAAATTGGAAAATCACTGCAGCGAGAGTAAAGTGCTTTAAACAAAGTCCACCAGAAAAAACAATGCTACTTTTAGCGGGCATGTTAGTATCTGTGGCATTGGCCAGACTTGAAAACACTAGAAGTGCGGCAGCCCTGGCTTCTGTAGAACCCAAGGGCAATCAGGAACACCTCTTATAGAGAAACTTATCTCAGTGCTGACTTGTAAAGAATGAAGTCCAAGTAAGAAAGAAACCCAAACAAAAAAAAAAATCCAACCCTGCACCTTGGCTGTGGCTTCGAAGCCATTGGGCTGCATGGAGGCGGGTAGGAGCCTGCCTCACTGCTTCACTGCAAGGGCTATAAAAAGCCTTTGTGCTTGGCTGGTTTTTGTTCCTGTGCATATCTTTACATAATGACTCTAGGGAAGGGGTCCTGTTGCTGTAGGTCTCGTCATATTTACCAGCTCAAAGTGAGATAAGACACCTAGAAGAGCAATAGACACCTGCATTTAGGCAGCCTCACACATGGTCTTGACATACAGGGAAAATCATCAGGAGATGGGACTGACAAATACTGTGCTAGTGAACAGAGAGGGATTTTAAAACTCCTAACAAGTAGCAAGGCAGGTCACAAGAACCAGGCAATTTCTTTTCTGTTGATCACACAATACAAAATGCAGGACCATGGTGAATGAAGGTGATTGCTATTCTCACCAACTGCTGGCTGCCACACGCTTTCAGCCTGGTTATTTCTTAACCAGTTACCTTCACCAGAAAAAGGTCTCTGAAACAAAAAATCTGAACAACAGATAACTTTCCTCCTCCTCTAAAGGTGTCTGTATTTTACACCATCACTGTTCCTGAAGTCTCGAGTACCACAACTCCTTCAGTCTTAGAACAAATCACTTATGAGGAAAGAGCTCAAGTGGAAAGAAGGAAAATAATAGGCAGCAACATTTTTGAGACTACATGAACAGCGTGCTTTCATAGCCTGATTTATACTTGAGGGGGAGGAAGAAGGGAAGGTATTTCTTCTAAAACAGTGCCAACAAACAGGTCCTTGGTGCAGCCACACTCTCCTCCCACACCACTGCTTGCCTTCAAGTGTTGGGCAAAAGTGGCATTTTGCTGGCTTGATCCCAAGAACACAAACTTCCTCCTCCCAAGGATATCTTCCTGAACACTCTGGCAGCTGCTACATGAAGGTCTTTGAGCTTCTCTTCCTATCCATTTACTGAAGGGAGACAGGAACCTGTTCTTGCAAGACTGGAAGAACAGAGCTGAAGGCAATACAGAAGTAAGTGAAGAGAGTTTCAATTCTTTTAATTACAGATATTTGTGGTGAGACAAAGATTGAAGCAGTGTCAGTTAAAATTGATGATGTGGAAATTAGTATTACTGATGGTACTAGAAAGTGCCAACTTGTGACGCACTTTCCTTTTTTACATGCCAAAACCCAAGATGATTCTCAAGAAGTTAAGCACTAGAAATACTGGCTTTGTTCTTTCCTAAATTTGTTTGGAATCTCCGAGGGGAAAAAGTGTTTGGCAAGCAATCAGTACCTGTACTTTGTTACACGGTTAAAAGAAAATTGCACTCAATTTGCTTAGACTAAGAGATTTTGAGCCAAACCTATCCCCTATGCAAGCAAGTCAAACTTCAGGAAAAAAAAGGTAGCCCAAAGTGTTCTCAAGGTAGGAGGCACAGAATAGCTTTGAAACACTAATTTTACATGCTTACACAGATGATATTTACACACTTTTACAAATGTAATGCTGGTAGCTGCTAGAAAACTGCATTTCACAAACATCCTTCTCCATATTTCAGTCCTTGTCTGGCAAATACACGCTTAGGCCCACAGCACCTCAACATCACAGCTGAGAGCAAACACTTCCAAGATCAAGCACCTTTACTGTGACCCCAGAGAGCCTTATGCATGCATGCGTGATCATGAGACTATACATGTGTGGAAAATTAGTCATGTGCACAAGTCTTTGCATGGTGAAGTCCACAGACTTTTCACTGCTTGTAATAAAAAAGCATTTAAAATGTCAGTTATGCAATAGAACAAACAAGTCTTAAAGTATAAGGTTTCTGGGGGAAATTATCTCCATTTTTCTTAATAGCTTTTTGGGGGTTTATTTGGTTTTGTTGGTTTGTTTTTTTTTCCTAGGATATAATCTTTCTAGCACCAAGAGACAAGAAATGAATCAATAAAATAGTAAAAAAGGAAAAAAACAAACCAAAACCAACTGTGTAGTCTCATTTCAATGCTAGCAAGAAATGGAGAAATCTAAACAGCAGCAACTGAAACAACGTATTTTGTTTTTTCCTCTTTATAGTGGAAGATTTGAGTGTCATGTAAATAATGCTAGTTGTGTTTTGTGAATATTTAGGGATCTACGGCAATTTTATGAATTAATTGGAAGACACAGATTGCTTTTTTTGAAAACAAATGAAAAACCTTCTGAGCTCATTATTTGGTAAAATACTAACTCTGGAACTCCCTTTTGTTTGCATCCAGTTGAGAAACTAGTTTACTGGGTTCCCTGCATGACATTTATGACTCAAACTACTTCTCAGTAAAACAGCCATCACCAGCCCCGCACTGATTAAAAGCCTCAGGACACTGATTCATCCCCAGTTATTACAGTGACCATGTACCTCTACCAAAACTTCCCTCTGATTCTTAGCAGTGCAGGAAAAAGCAAAGGGACAAAGGGAGACATTGGGCTGAGGCACTGAGTCAGCATTCTGCCTGCAAAACATCCCAAGCAGAGAAAGGGAGAACTGACACAGCAGCCAGTGCCATCAGAAAACACAAGGAGGGGAAGAAACTCAGCCAGGGGTACAGGACGCAATTCAAAATCCACTTAACTGCATGGGCTGCAGCAGACTCTGAATGGCACCTTAATACACAGAAGGAACAGGAAGACATGGAGAAATTAAAAGAGCTGACTTTGAGATGGGATACTTCAGCACAAAACTGTACCAAGCCACAACACACATGGTCACAAGTGCTTTTGACCACAGGGGTGTATACACCCTTTATTTTCCTATCCTCCTGTTGCTGGCAGGACCTATTGCAAGCATATCACCAACAGCATTAGTTTTTTTTCTCACTCTTCAGACATAGAATCAAGGAAGCTGTCCACATACAGGACACTGTGGAATCTCCATACCACCAGCTATCCACTGCTACTGAAGAGCAGCTTGTCAGAGGTGACAGGAATACACGACTAGGAAAGAACTGGAATATAAGAACTCTGTTTCAGGTGTGCAGTTATGTGTGTTAGTACAATGTACGCTTGGTGATCCTTTCACAGCAAGCGTCCAAGTGCTTTCATTCTCTTTGCATTGTTATTACACAGGTCTGTTCCCATTAATAATTACCTTCCTGTGATGGCAGTGTGCAGACTTTCTCCCTTGCTGCTTTAGAATTCCTCCTCCAGGTCTGAACATGCTGGACAGATTACTGTCCCCCCCAGGGATGTCAGGACTGGTATGGACATCTATTGTGCATAACTGCATCTTACATTACTGCTTAATGCTGCTTGCTTTCCCACATTACCTCATTTAGCCTTTGTAAACTTTGGATCTTTATCAAAATGATCTTGATTACAAATAACAGTACCTATTTAAATATTCCCTGCTTATATATGTGCAAGAAAACAGACAAAGCAAACATAACAGACAAGTGTTGTTCACATTAAGCAAGATATAGGCAAAGCACCTAATGAGTTTACTATAAACGTAATGCTTGCTCAGAAACACAGGAGAAAATGGTGTGGAGCACTGAAGAAAATAGCCACAGCAGCATATTCCTAGATCAGGATCTCATAAATCAGTTTCAACTAACAATAAAAGGGTTTACAGGGGATTTGTAAATCACAAAGAATGAATAGGATCCCGGCCTCTGAGCAAGGCTTGGTGAATTAATTTAAGATGGCAATCAAGAGCAAATAGCATAACAGTAACCTTCTATACTACCAATCCTTGCCCTAAGTTGGAAGAAAGGGGGTTTCTTCTGCCACCACAAAAAGGGGAGGGGAAAAAAATTGAGAGGAAGGAAAAAAAGACACAGAGAAAGGGACTTTGCTATCCCATCTGGGATGAGAGCGTTTTTTTGATAGCTCAGAGCCGTGGGACTGAAATCTCAGCGCCATTCCTGCAAATTTCTCACATCCTAAAGCCCTCTCCCCCAGACAAGGGGGCATGGCTATTCCCCATCTCCATTTTTAGAGGCAGAAAAGATGACCCTTTCCCATCACGGCTGACAGACATCCTGCTGAAGAAGAAAACCAACAAATATTTCCCCACACTAATTTCTCTTTCTTAAAGCTGAAACTGACAATGCTTACGAGCAGCAGGTATCCCAAAGCCAGCACTGAAGATGTTTCACTCTCCACCCCAGCAGCTAAGCCAAGTAAGACATCACTTTCAGCACCACCATTACAGGAAGCACTGCTGAGACTTATTCCACCAAACAACAGGCTGGTTACCACTACCGTCCTCCATTTTCAAGTCTGAGTAACCTACCTCATGGCTCTTACACACTGGAAGCGCCCAAAAGGAGAAGCTGCTGGTGTGCTGCGAATGCACAGCCTGCATCCCCCCACTGACCACAGACCAGCTTCCCTAAAGGATGCTGGGCAAGACTCAAGCGTTCTGTGCCTCAATTCGTCTTAAACAGCAGTGGCAGCACTTGTAACAGGGGAAATGGAGGTTGCAAGACAGAAGAGCTGCTGTGCCAAGCTCAGGGATCCTCGAGGAGCAGGAGTCGGTGTTGCCACGTCCTGGGGAGCAGGGGGAAGGGAGACGTGCCTCGCTGAACCACACATGATTCTCTGTGACAAGGGCTGTTTTCCTCTTGAAGATGTGCTTTATTGATCGCTTCAGGCCCCTCCAATCTGCGTGTGGTGCAGCGCCAGAGCAGTTGACCCCATACAAAAGGCACACAGCCGGCGGTCCCAACATGCATTTAATAGCCCCGGCCTCGGAAGGGGAGCTCGGCGCTCGGCTTTCCCGGTAGCACGCCGCACTCCCGGCC
>JANHGB010018621.1:0-10763 GCA_026283785.1 Coracopsis vasa | reverse complement strand
CTTATCTCAGTGGTATTATTATAGTAATGGGTGTAAAAAGTAACATTCTTGGAGAGCCTGTAGCCCATCTTTGCATCCTGGTGTATTAGACTTGCTTAAGTACATATGGTCACACTCCCATCTAGTGGCTGCCGCATACAAAGACTAACTCAAGGTCTGCCTGGCTGAAATGAGAGGGCAAGTTGTCTTTTAGAGACGATCCAAACTTCCCCTCCAGCCCCGTTTATCCATTAGTCATAAGTTGTAATACTAACAGCCTCTTTAGCAAGGCCAGTGGCTTACAACTGCCTTGCAACCCCCAGCAGAAGCAAGGGCAGTAGAGCAAACCCTGATGATTCTGGGTCTTGTTAGGCTACTGTTAGTAACGTGATGGATGCCTTCACTAAAATATGTCAAAGCAGGCACTTATCTGTGTCTCTGTCGTTATCAGGCCTCCTTTGTTCCTCCATCAGTTTGTGCAGCTGGGATTTTGATCTGAAGAGTCCTTTTTGTAACCTCTGTGATAGACACGAGAGGTGTTGATCTGCTTAGCTTCAATCTCTCTTTGAATGGACAAGGGATAATCTCTTTAGAACAAATAGGGCAGTGAAGGGGCAGGGCATGTGCTGAGCTAGGGAAGAACAATCTAAAACACCAAGCTTTTTTAATGTGCTTCATCATTTCTTGGAAAATGAACTTCCCCACCGTGTTTGGATTAAAGGTGATACAACACAGCACGTTAAAAGTTCGTGTACAAAGACCCTGGTTCTGTCTGGAGATGAGGCTTCTCTGCTCCCTGGCCAGTTTGAAAGGAGATACCTTAGTCCTGAGCTGATCAGCCCTTGGCCCATTGCCTGCAAAGTGCTTTGGGTACAGTTTACCATGGTAGTGACGATACCACAGTACTGGAGGTGGGCTTTTGGAAGTGTTCACTGTTGGTCTAAATCACCTATGGACTGGCTTAACCATCAAAATTGGAACTCATTGTGTGTTTTAGATTTCAGCTGGGATTTTAACCACTGTCAAAATGATAATTTGAGGGGTTTAACTTCTATTTCCTCTTGTGCAGGTTTATGCCCTGTGAGGGGTTGTATGCACAGGAGGGGAGGTGTGTAGGTAATGAGCTCAACCCTGCATTCATTTTCCTGTTGTAAATGAGACTGATATAGGTTGAGCAGCTCTTTCTCACAAATGCAGTCAGCATTGAATGCTGCTGCTTCAAGGCTGGGGTGAGGGCTGAGCTAAGAAGAGGAAGGAAGATGTGACATGCCATGAGATGGAGGAAGCTGTAACTCAAGTTTGCCCCTGCTGTCAGAGAGACAACAGAAGATGAGGGATTGCAGTGATTGCCACTGCTTGCAGGGACCCCAGCAACAACAACTGCTTCACATGCCCTCACCCCTCTTCAAGCAGCAGCTGCCACCACAGCAGTAATCAGTTTTGCACAGGTAAATTAAGTATGGCAGGACCAAAATGTGAGCAGTTTGTCCTTGCTAGCCATGCGATCAGAAGGGGTATGTCCCACTGTTGCAGAGCTCACCCCTATAACATTGTCATAGTCAAAGCTGCATTTTGGGACATCTCCCAGGTTGCTGATGCCCAGCACCCTGACATACAAAGGCTGTATTTCCAGTTAAATTGCTCTGCACTCAGGGCTGCAAACCCAAGTCCCTCAGATATGGAGCATTCACTCACCGTCTGTCAGGGGGTCCAGGGTGTGGATCATGAGTTGGAAGACGGTGCTGCGCATTTGAGTGTTGTGCAGAGAGGCTGAGCTGCTGCCTCGCTGTAAGGCTGATCCAGGCTATGGAAAGGTACAATGCAGCAAGTCAATAGCAGTTTCTTCCTCAAAACATCTCCATTGTTGGCTTGCTTCTGCCCTGGGGATGCATTTATATGGAGGCTGATCTCCACAACCCACAGAGCAACCTCTATATATAGGTTCACATGATGGCTGTCAGTACTAGCCATTCACAGCAAGAGACATGAGATAGCAGGTCAACCTGTCCTTAGAGAAAGGCTCTACAGAGGACTCTGACCCTCTCTCAGTCTTTTCTCACAAGCAATAGGACAAGAGGAAATGGCTTCAAGTTATGCCATGGAAGGTTTCGTTTCGATATGGGGAAAAAATAAGTTCCCAAAGCGTTGTCAAGCATTGGCACAGGCTGCCCAGGGAAGTGGTGGAGTCACCATTCCTGGAGGGATTTAAAAGCCATGTAGATGTGGCACTTGGGGACATGGTTTAGTGGGGGACTTGGCAGTGCCAGCCTAATGGGTGGACTTGATCTTAAAGGTCTTTTCCAACCTAAACAGTTCTATGATTCTATGAAATGCAATGGGCTCGCACAGACTCAATACAATGTTATTATAAATTATAATCAAAGTATGCAATGCTTTTAGTCATAACTTGTCATTAACTGTAGATTTATATACTGCTACAAGATAATGCTACAGTCATGTCAGGTGTCCTTGAAAGCTATGGTGCTCTGTTCTTACACCAGAGTCAACACCAGAGTCCTAATAAGCTTTTGACTGAACATTAATTAGTACAGGTATGTTAAGTGCATAGAGGACCAAGAAGCATCCATATGAGAAAGCTGTTACATTGCATACATCTGCAGCCACTACATCAGGCCTCTCCATGCAATGGCTGGCCAGCCATGAGGAAGACAAAGAGTCAGCAAGTTAACCAGCAGCAGAGGAATGAGCTCATCAGTCTTTGCTGTGGGGAACAAAAGACCCTATCAACCTCTGCTTTGGGAGCCCAGGAGGAAAATTGGCCACGAAACCAGGTAAGAATTGCTCTGAATTTCTCTGTTCTTATTTAAAGCACTGAATGAATAGCACTCATTTGACAATAGCTACTCAAATCCACTTGGAAAGCCTGACTGTTTCTTAATTTTTATAAAAATTCCTTTGAGGACACAACTCATCCAGGTGTTCTTTTAAATAAGCTGTGGATCTTGTGCCAAGCATGGCTGGTTCTTTGAACAAAGCAGGCTTTGGTCCTGATTTCTTGAGGCAGAAGTTGACACCTTTATTCACAGCCTAACCTGGGGAGGGCTTCAGAATACAATGACTTCAGATCCCTGCAAAGCTGCTTAGAACCTACCTGCAGCCTCCTCCCATCTGCTGGCTTCTTTGCTCCATCATCTGCAACTGCCCCAGTGCTTTTCTGTATGCAAGCAAGAACAAAAGCGATTGAACACCTCTATTGCTTCACCTGCTTTTTGAGGATCTAATAACAGCAGTTCTTCAGGCTACTGTCTGTGAGAAAGTGGGACAGCTAAAACACATGACAAAAGCTGCAGATGGGGTAACAAGTGATACTGTCAGTATCCCAGCAACACACCTTACTTGAGAAAGGGCAAAGAGAATCTCCTCCAACACCTCTCATCTGCAAGAGGCTTGGACAGTGCCTCTTACCAGAAGCCTTTTTCCCCCTGTTTAACACAGAATTATCCAGTCTTGTTCCCAGACTGTGTTCCTGCAAGTGTTTTTTTGGAAACTCCTTTACAATAACCCAGTAAGCAAAATCCCACACGTCTTTGACGGTAGATAGGAAACCACTATCTTTAGTAAATGCAATGGTAGAGCTCCCTTTTAGTTCCATTCTCTGATTTCTTAGACTCTCTACTATCTAGATCGCATTTCCCTCATTTTATAACCATAATTATTGACCAGTACCTGTATTCTGAGGTTTGGTTTGAATATGCACTTTGTGAAGGAGATGCAGTTTCTCTGTGGTTTACGCTAGAACGAATTATTTCCAACTTGCCCTCTGAACAATAAGGACACCAACCTTCCGTATATGCTCTGCTGTTGCTGCCTGCACAGCATTTAGCTTCTTGCTCAGCTCCTGCTTCACCCACTGCTCTAGGTGCACGTTGTGTTTCATAGTGAATACATATGTGGCATAGGCAGTCAGTAAAAGGAGGCTTTCCCACCAGTCAATGACACTGTCTAGGAAAAACAGGATGAGCATCATTAAGTCTACAATGTAGAATGAGATGTCTCTAAATAAGGGCCACCATGTCAGGTGGAGTATCTCCTTTGAGAAGAGGGCACAGGTGCCAATGACAAAGAGGATATTAAACACTGCTGAGCCCACAATGGTACCGATGCCAACGTTGCTGTGTGAGATGAAGACACCTATGAGGGAGGTGAAGAGTTCTGGTGCTGATCCACCTGCTGCCATGAAGGTGGCTCCAGCCACATCTTCAGAGATCTGCAACTTCTCTGTGATCACTCCCAAAGCAGGGACAAAATACTCATCACACACAATGGCCAAGGCCACAAATACATACATCATGCCAAAGATGTGAAGTACAACCCACCCTTGCCTGCGTTCTTCCACACTGAACAGGTCCTGGGGATATTCTCCTTTGGACTCGTATGGTGGCTTTTCATCTGGGTAGTTTCCACTGCCATTGTCTTGCTGCGGTGTTGTACTCACTGATGTAGTGATGGGCACAATCGGCTCAGAATCCACATATACACAGTGCCTTATTTTGGGTGCTGCTGTGACATTGCCTGTTACAGCAGTCCTGTTGCTGGCGATGTCCCTAGAGGTCACTTTGACAGAGTCCATCGGTTGGGGTGCTAAGTGTGGTGCTGGAATAGCAGAGGGGCTGAACTGGAGCTGATAGAGGGAAAGGACCAACACTATGGCAAGCAAGAAAATGATTCGGTTCCGTTGTAGCCGCCGCCTCCTTGGTAAATGCATTTCCTAAAGGTTCAAAAATCAGAGTCGTGTCCAGAAGCCACTGAAGACTTCTCTCAATCAGCAGTTTGCACTTATATCCACCATTGCTGTTTCTAGCTGATCTTAAGCATCAGGAGTGAAACTGTGTGACACAAGGTGTGGAATCCTGCAAAAGAAAATCTGGTGTAAAAAAGAAAAGTACTGCAACTTCCCCCCATATGAGTAACATTACTTCACTGACTGCTTTTCTCATGTCAATAAAAAGAAATTGACTTAAATGAGGCAGGTCTAGATTCAGGTTTCAGTCTTTTTATGACTGTAGGCTATGCTGATTTATAATCACAGGTTTGGCTTAATAGAGAGGAGTTGGTCGAGTATAACCTGAGCTGAATTCTGATTCCACCTCATGCCTACATCCAGGAGCTATTTTGTGGTTTTCCTTCAGTTGTTATTCTGTAATATTAACAACTGGATCGATGTTCTGCAGGTGGAGAGGCTTCTGTCAAGGAACCTGCTTTAAAGGGCTAGTAAAGATGATGCTCTGAAGACAACATTATGCTGTTGAAACCTCCCACCTAACAGACCAGCTATTCACCTAAGTAATCTCAACAGGAGGATGAAAACTGCTTGATATTCCCAGCTATGCTGCTCCGTGGCTCTCCAGCTTTGCACTCCCACAGAATACCAGCCAAGCAGTGGTGAGCTTTTAGTTGGAGAAGAGCATGAGGAAGATTTGGTTCTAGTAAAACTGAGGATGCAGAGCATCCATTTGTTTCTATGACTACATCGTTTCAAGCCTTTCTGTAGAAATCAGAGCTGGCAAAGTGGAAATGTAATCATACCTTTTATTAGGGGATAATTAGCATATCTTGCATAATTATTTGAATAGCATTTAGAAAGGGAGAGAAATTGTAAATGCCAGAGTGACAGAGCCTGCAGCTGTGGCAGTATGGAGACAGTGATTTGGGGCTGGAGAGAATATACCCTGTTAGCATATTTTCAATATTATACCTTAGAATATCACTCTTTATGGATTTTTTTTCCCCTGTGTGAATGTTACGTTATTCTTATGCTGGATGTGAATCACAGTCTTGTAAGCCATTCTCAGATAAGCCCTTCATGCAAGTTAGCACACACTTACCAGCTTGCATAACACCCAGTGAAGTAATCAGCCTAAATTTCTTGCAAGACAGGCATTATTATCTTCTTTTATATAGCTGGGAGGATCACTAAGGCAACAGTAATAGAGGGTCATGGGAGTACCTAGATAAATAGATGATATAAGCTTTGCTTTTCATATGTAAAAAGAACATAAACATGCATATGGCAGAACTGCATAATGTGTCTAACAAATTGCATGGTATTAGAAAATTACCCTTCCTAACAAAGATGAGAGTAAAAAGAATTACAGAGAACAGAAGACGTATGCACAAACTCCTATCTAAACACTGGTTTTACTTCTCTCCAAAATGAGCTGCTTCAAAGTCCTTTTGCAAGCAGAATCTTATCCAAAGCTGGGATCTATTTCAAGAGCTCTCCAGCCTTTCACAATACCTCTACTCTTGTAAGTTTAGCAGTTCTATTAGAGGCCAGCTCCTGACCTGCTCCTTACTCACTGGTTGGACTGTCTCAATCACAAGAGATCTGGAGCAATCAAATGGCCCTCCACAGCTTACCTCCCAAAGATGCTGTCCAAGAGGAAGAGGAGTACCAAGGGTTGAGTGTAGTGCTGGAAGCTTCTTTGATACGTAACAGCCAGATGGGAGATGCTGTTGAAGAGAGAGGCAGATGAAAATGATCCCATTTTCATGAAGCCTCTGCTGATGGAGTCCTAATACAAAGGAGGGTCAGGTGTGAAGGACATCTTACTGGAGGAATAGCCAATCCAGTTTAATACCTGCAGTCCCTAAGAAGATTAAATAGTATTGTATAGATTTGGGTCTATCTCTGAAGCCAGTATCTTTGTCTACAGGTTATTCTCAATATGAGGACAGGTGATTATCTCCATTCCAAACCACCAGATGAAAGCACCGTGAGACACATACCATTCTTATGGCTGCTACGGAAGAGAGTGGCAGGGATAAATCACACCGCCCCTCTGCATGCAGCAGTGGTCCCTTAAACAAGACAACTTGCACGTAGCTTCATCTTCAGCCATGTCTCTTTTGCAATGCCAGAGGGAGGTTTAAAACTCGTTGTCTCTTGGAAAAATCCCTTATCCCCTATACCATGACCATGGAGGCAGAGGCACAGTGCAGCGCCCTGTGCACAGGCAGTCCTTGCTGGCAGAGCAACCTGAGGATGGTGTCAGCAACCCTTTTGTGCTGAGTGGAACTGACATGGTGGAGTCCTGCACAGCAAGAAATAACGTTCCTGGCCAAAGATTTAATGGCTGTAAAACCCCAAACAGCAGATTTATCACAGGGGCGTTAGAAAATGATGATTTGTTAATTTAAAAGCAATTGAATGAAGAGTTTTACCATGGAGTTTACTGAACTATTCTGAACTTCACTATTCCCACATTCACAGCACAGGGAGGAGACCCATAAGCCAATGGGGATGCCTTCATACACTCTGTGCACGGCAGTCTTTATATCGTGGTGGTACTTTTCCACCAATATTGGCATGTAACTGTTTTTCTTTCCCTAGCCAGTGCATTATTACAGGCTTTTCCTGCTTTTCCTGACCGTTTTTCCCATTCCCCCCCACTCCGAGGCCTTGTGTGGAGGCGCGGGCATGGCGCGGCCCGGCCCCTTCTCGCCTCGGCCGCGGCGTTCCGGGGGGACGCTTTCCGTGACGGACCCATGGCGGCGCGGCAGGCGCGGGGTGAGCCGCACCATTTCTTTTCCGCCGCCCGCCTCCTTCCCCGTTCACCCTTCGGAACACCCCGGGCTGTCCCCGGGGAAGGCTGCGGGGAGAGGCGGCGCTGAGGGGGAGAAGGGAGGAAGGGCTGGCTCCGTGCTGGGCGCTCCTCTCGGCCCTGTGGTGCCACCGCTGCTCCCGTTCCCCCACCGAGGCTCAAACGGCCGCGCTCGCCGCTTCCAGGCCAGTACAGCCGGTCGGTTATGCTGCGTGTGGTTCAGGAGCAGATCTATTGACTAAACCTGTGCTAAATCCCACCTTTTGGTGCGCGAAAGGGTAATTGTTGCTTCCCCCGCCTCACTGAGTGAGAGGGTGAGATGCATCCCTCCATAACTGCAGCTTCAGTAGCCATGTGTGGCCTTTCCTTCCTCCTCCATGCAGGGGCTCAGCGTTCTCCGTGTGGGTAGCAGAGAGGAGCAGCTCATCATGCCGACCGTGGTGGTGATGGACGTGTCGCTCTCCATGACACGGCCGGTATCGGTGGAGGGCTCTGAGGAGTACCAGCGGAAGCACCTGGCTGTCCATGGCCTCACCATGCTGTTCGAGCACATGGCAACCAACTACAAGCTGGAGTTCACGGCCTTGGTGGTGTTCTCGTCGCTCTGGGAGCTGATGGTGCCCTTCACGAGGGATTATAACACGCTCCAGGTAGGGTGTCTGAAACACACAAGCAGTAAGCTGTCAACATGAAACAAAACAAAGCCGCATGCATGGTGCCAGATCATGGTGAAATTGAGTGATTTTATGTTATCCTGTGCACAACTTCTTGAATTAAGTGGTTTACCCTTATTTTAAGAATAGGTGAAATCAATGCATTTGAAACATTTTGCTACTTTTACTACTTTATCTGCTTTTCAGGTCACCACTGGAGTGTGGCCAATTAAGTTAAAAGTGGGGGGACCAATATTACAAGAAAACCTTAAGAAAAGCATTACACCCTTCTAATTTAGTAAGATTAAGAAATAAAAAGCCTCACTTCTGACAAAGATGAACAAATGTAATGCACAACCATAAGCCCCAGACACTAAAAAGTTGGTATCACCTGCCTTTGGCTCAAGGAAGAGGGGACTTCCCTATGCTCCAGCCGTGCCGCTGACAGGATGAAACAAACTGGTGCTGAACACAGTCATTTTTCCCCTCTGGCTTTGTTGCTTCTGTTGCTTTCCCGAGGACAATTCTAGTTTCTATGCAGAGATAAAGATTGCTGTCAGCCCCTTGAATCAGGCACCATGAATAGCTGCACTGTTAGGCGCTGCGTGACGAGAGAGCTCCAAAGCCGGTCCTGGTGCCCAACACAATGGGTATTTGTGGTTCCTGAAGTCAGGGTTGAGCAGCAGCCTACCAGACATCAACAGATGTGTTGTATCACCTCCGGTGAAAAATGCTCAAAAGAAAGACAAGATTTCTTTAAAATTCCAGCTTTTTCCTTTCATTCCTGTGTTTTGAAGCAAGTTCCAGTAACTACCATCAAAGCTGTAGAATGTCTTGAGATGAAAGGCAATCAGGAAATGTGCCTACCCAAGCAAAAGCTACAGCACAGCCAGATTCAATTCATTAAAAAATGAGGGCAGGTCTTGCTATTACAATACTTTGTATGACAAAGGCTTTAATGCACATAAGGATAAGGGAGAAATTCTTTACTATGAAGGTGGTGGGACATTGGAACAGGTTGCCCAGAGACGTTATAGATGTCTCATCCCTGGCAGTGCTCAAGGTCAGGTTGGATGTGGCTTGAAGCAAGCTGCTCTAGTGCAAGGTGTCCTTGCCCATGGCAGGGGTTGGAACTGGATGAGCTTTAAGGTCCCTTCCAACACAAACCAGTCTGGGATTCTGTGATTTGGATTTAGATTCTTCTTACTCAAGCCCATCACCCTTACCAGCTGCAACTTCTGTCCTCTCCATGGTTATACCAAGAAGGTGATGATCAGAGTCATGAACCGGCAAGCGCACTTCCACCTTTCCAACCCTGTCCTTTACATGCGTTTTTCATAAGCTTACCCATTTGCCACTCAACCCAAGCACCACCACAGCTCTCACTTGAATTCAGGTTCATCTGCTCTCTTCATCTTGCCTTTCCCCACACAGCCACCTCCACCCCCCAGGAACTAAACATCAACAGGCTAAAGTTTCTCTTCAAATCAAACCTTGAGAATCACATCTTGCCTTATTCCCAAAGTGTCCATGTACTCTGCCTACCAATATTTCATCAGGTGATCACAGTCATTCATATAGTAGAAATAACACATTAAAGATATTTTAGTCAATATTCTCTTGTTCTGATAAGAATCAATCTCTACACATGTATAGACGCAGATACATGAAATAAACATTACCCAACACTGGAAATCAATCATTTAATCTCCTCATGCTCCCTTCCTCCATGACAGAGGAAGGAAAAGTGTCTTGAGACAAGAAGTGACCTCAATGCAGGGAAGAAGCCCACAGGTTGTCCACATTATCCTCACAGACAATTCTCTCTAACTAGATGATCTTTAAGGTCCCTTCTAATCCAAACCATTCCATGACTCTATAACTAAAGACAGAGCTTAAGTAATCCAGCCTGCTAGTTTAGGGGTACAGTGCTGGGGAGTGCACATACCCAAGTTTATAAACTGACAAATACCATATTTCCAGTAATACTAAAATAGCAATGTATCTAAGTTCCTAGAAACTTTATGTGACATTCACAAGTAATTTCCCTTGGAAAACAGATGAATACATTAAATTAGTCTTGGGGAAAAATAACCACAGAATTATATGTGACATTTGAGGCTGGGAAGTATATTACCACTAGCACACCTCGTACACAAACTCCACCACCCTGAGCAGCTGGAGCTGGCTCCAAACACAGTAAACTAATACAAGTTCACATCCACATGCTATGTATAAGGACTATTTCTCTGAGGGGCCACAGAGCATCTTTCATTCTCCTTGTTGTGAGAATACAACAACTACTGGGAAGAACACAGAAAATCCCAGCTCTGATTTTAAGTCTGATGCTCTGTGTGCGAGGAACTGTGATGCAGCACCCATTCTCCACTGAACTTGAATTTGTTCCTGTACTTCATCATAGAATCCCAGCTTGGTTTGTGTTGGAAGGGACCTTAAAGCTCATCCAGTTCCAACCCCCTGCCACAGGCAGGGACACCTTCCATTAGAGCGGTTGCTCCAAGCCCCATCCAACCTGGCCTTGAACAGTGCCAGGGATGGGGCAGCC
>JANHGB010018620.1:0-40074 GCA_026283785.1 Coracopsis vasa | reverse complement strand
GGATGATCAGGGGACTGGAGCACCTCCCGTATGAAGATAGGCTGAGAAAGTTGGGGCTGTTCAGCCTGGAGAAGAGGCGGCTACATGAAGACCTCACAGCAGCCTTCCAGTATCTGAAGGGGGCCTATAAGGATGCTGGGAAGGGACGCTTCATTACGGACTATCATCACTAATAGGACAAGGGGTAACAGGTTAAAACTTAAACAGGGGAAGCTTAGATTGGATAAGGAGGAAGCCCTTCACTGTACTGGTGGCGAGGCACTGGAATGGGTTGTCCAAGGAAGCTGTGAATGTTCCATCCCTGGTGGTGTTCAAGGCCAGGTTGGACAGAGCCTTTAGTGTGAGGTGTCTCTGCCCATGGCAGGGGTGCTGGAACTAGATGATGTTAAGGTCCTTTCCAACCCTAACTATTCTATGATTCTAACACAAAGTACCAAAGTCACACAAATGGGACACACAAGTTTGTTGAACATTTCCTTTGCATGTAATAAAATTATAATAGTTTTACACTTTAAGGGTATGTTTGTCTTACATTAAGCCCTCTCCATGTGTTGACGAATGCTAGTCTATTTTTATTAAGACCAATTTGGACTCAGTTGATTAAAATAGCATAGGTAAAAGCTATGCAATAATCCAGAAAGCCTGAGAAGAGTCCTTGTTTAATATCTTGGAATCAACTTTAATTAAAGAAGTAAGGTCCAGATCCTCATCTGTTGTAAAGTGACATTAATTTTAATGGAGCTATGCCATTTTTCATCCACTTAATGTCTGATCCTGTGACTGTGCCTTGTTTGGTGTTCACTAGGTTTATTCTCTTTCACTGTTAATGAAATGTTTTCTGCTTCATCTCCTGAATAAAATGTCAGGTGACTGAAAGAAAAAATCCCTCAACTATACATGTACTAGCAAACAGATTTTCCCCATTGAACACTGACACTGACTTCAACAGAGAGTCATTAGTTTATAAGAGTTGAGAAACTGATCCTGAGGCTTTCTAATTTTGGTAGGCTTTTAAGTAAAATCCTAAAATGGGGCTCTGCATCCATGAACCATATCATTTTTTTTAAGTTTTGCATATCTAAATTAATTACTGTTCATTCATTGGCAAGCAGTTAAAAAAAAAAAAAAGCAGCATTTAGCACTCTGCAAAATAGCTTAAGAATTTTCTTAGTGAAATTAAATCAGAAGTTAATTTTTCAGGTTTTCCATGGGGGTATCTGTTTTACCTTTCAATAACTACATGGTTTAATGAAAGCTTGATTTCAGTACAGTACAAGAAGCAAAAAGTGTCCTTTTGTGTTTAGCTGTATGCCCAATCACTATGAAAACTTCAGAACTCTTGACAGAAATTCATTATTATATTTATTACAAAGCCTCATGTTTAAGATATTAAAAAATGCTGTCAGAAAGTGGAGAGATTATGAGAATCAAAGTTTTATCAAGCTTTTACTATTTATCAAAGCTGATGATGGTTTCTTGGAATGAACACTCTTAATGATAACTGTTTCTTTTTAAATTCAGAGTCCATGGCAACAGCTTTTCAAACTGTATAAACCATTCATTTCAATAAGAAACAGTACATACTGAATTAAATACAAGTTCTGTTAATATTATTTGATTATGGACCCCAGCAAGCAAGCGTGGTCACGTTTATGGTCAAACAGTAATCAAATTCAAAATCTTTGGAAATGGTAGAATGATTGAATTCTGGGGAAAAAAGCAGTTCTCAAATGGAATGTTTACTTACATGATATAGAAATGACAGTTTACAAGTGACTAAAACATCTGGATGGTCCCTCCTGTTTTCTTCATGAAAACCCCAGCTAAAAGAATTTCTCACATGATATATTAATGTGATCCACATTGAACTACTAGCATGAAATCTTTGCCCACTGTCTTCCCAACTGACTTTGACAGGACAAGAATTTAATCTTTAATGTACTCAGCTTACTCTAAAACCATATAATAGGACCGTTTTGCTCATCAAGGATGACTAACCTTATGATGCCTAAATATCAGAGATGGATAGCTAGATATTTCCAAAACTACATCTACATTATTAAAAATACCTTGGCTGATACCCAAGTGCACTTTGTCTACAAGACTACATGAGCCTTCTCCACAAATTTTGCTATGTCATATACAGAAAATTCCACTTTATTCCCCATCTATATTTTGAGATTAAAAGAGCATGTTTAAATAGAGAGGGAAATCTTTTCTTAAATGTCTAGAAGTACAAGTGAACTATAGGCTGAAAGTTTGGTTTTGTAAGAAACACATTTATCAAAATGTTCCCATGATCAATGTTCTTGTTATTGCTGTTACTGCTAATGTTGCTATTAGTATTGCTATTGAATTCTGGGAAAAACAGATTTCTGAAAATCTAGACTGGGAATACAATATTTACCAACTGATTGGCACAATGCTCATAGTAATAGAATTCTAGATGAACTAAGTTTAAAATATCTTTATCATTAGAATACTTAGCTTTCAGTTTCCATTGTTCTTTAGACCTTTTTTTCATTTAGTGCACATGAATGCATATAACTTGCAGTCCTAAATGCATAGTTTATTACTTAGGCTGTGATTCTATAGGTAAATTCACGTAGGAAGACCCCTTGCATCTATGCAGTGCTCCAAATCTCTATACTTGTGTTAATGAGTATATTCATGTGTTGTAGTGTACAAATTGGCTGATGACTGAAGCTGCTTTTAATAATTATTCTAAAATGTCTTTATATTTTTTTATACTGTTTTTTTTTTCAGCTTCAAACGTTCACAATATTATGTGTTTCTGAGCTCAAAAATATATTTCTTTGGAGGAAATAATAATCTCATTTTACCATTTTTTAAGCTTTGTAGTACATTTTGGGAAAGAAACAAAAAGATTTAGCATATGAATCACATATCTGGCTTTAGAAGAAGAAGTTACTTATAAAAACTGTACCAAAACCCAGATCTTTCTTATCCGATATTTTGACTGACTTACTTGCAACCAATGTTATAAAAGGGATCAAAATACTCCCTTATATTCTCTGAGATTATTATCTTAAATCCAATAACTGAAATATATTTAAAAAAAAATCACAGCTAGAAGTGTATAATGTTTCCTGACCTTTATGAGTACTCTATCACAACAATTTCCTTACACTTGTAACACATTTACAGTTTGTGGTTTTGGTATGTTTTCAAGTATTTAGGAAAAACTTTAAATCTCTCACAAAACTGGTTGCTTAAAATTTTATTCAGACAATGAAGATTAAAGACTGACCATACGATCTACCTGTACAAAACAGGACACTGTGTTACAAGCAGCCTTGACTCTCAAAGGTGATCTTTCTGGTCAGGCCTCCTTATCTGCGTTTGACCCTGCTTACTCAGAGTGAACCTTCACACAGGTCACAGAGGCCATTCATAAAGAACACTTTCTTGGAGGAAAGTCTAACACTGTATCTTCATTCTTTACTGTGACAGTAACATACTGCCACTTTTCTGTATGTCTCCTTTCATGTTTTTATAGTGCATTGCTGATTGATTTAAGTTGTTGGATGAACAAGTGCTAACAAGATATTTGAAAAATTTGTTGCATTCAAGCAGAAGGTTGTTGGGCTTTGTTTTTCTTTTTTTGTTTTAATATAAGCTGATTATAAGTTCCACTGACGTTATCAGTGAAGCTTCTATGCATTCCAGCACGGTTTTCCAATATCTTTAGTTTCTTTTCTTAGAGTACACATAGACCTAGAATATATGGGACACATTCCTTCATAAGTTTGGGCTTCTAATGCCACCTAATTTTAAGTGTCAGAGGCCAGAAAGGAGAACCTAGCTCTTCACCTGTAGGATCAGTATCTTGGGAAGATGGTATGAACTACATCATCAGTGGCTGACCCTCTAAGAAAGCTATATTTGAAAAATATTTCCCCCTTAAGAAACCTCTTGAAACTGTAGCTGACAGAGTACTTCAGAAAGTTTTCCATAAATGTATTTTCATTTTCGTACACAGGTCTCTATGGTTGCTTCCAATGCAAACTTCAGTATGAGTTAAGAAGCTAAAGAATCCCTTTAAAAAATTATGCAAAAATCCTGAGAAAATAAAAAATAACAAACAGATCACTTACATGTCAAATATTGTAAGAGGGTGTTTTAATAGTATGAAATGTGAAAAACATCATCAGCTTCTGAAAGTAGAAATCCGCACCTACTATATTGTGCTCACTTTTCAGTATGATCAGTTCTAAATGCCATTACTAGACCTTATATTCTGCGATTGTTAGTAATATGAGCATTCTAACCTGGACAGTATGATTTTAGTATCTTATCTGAAAGCAAATATAACAGGGTCCCTATAGTTTTAGTTAGGTCTTGTATTTTTAGAAGTATCTTTGGGTATGCTATATACCAATATAAATAAACCATGATTTGTTTAGAAACACCTGCTAAAATGCTTCAGACTTTTGTCTTTTTGCCAATCAACAAAATGCTTTTCAATTAATCCTCTTTTTTTGTTTGTTTTGTTTTTTGTTTTTGGACCAGCTCTTTTATATTCTGCTTACCCTTCACTGAACAAAGGCAATTCCCTCCTTCTCTGTTCTAGTGTAACTTTGCAGATAACTGGAAAAACTCAGGTTCTTCTAGAGTTCTCACAGAAGTTCTGTTTCAGCCAATCCCTTTCTCTGGAATCACAGGCACTTCTTCAAGGCCTGTTGCTCTTTTGACCTACTTTGACTACAGCTGTAATGCCCCCTCACAGACTCCAGAACTGAAGATAGAAGGTAAGGAATTCAGCTCCATATTCTTTCATAACTTCCAGCTCTACAGCAAAAAGTAGGAAACAACTATGCCCAGGAATGCCTTCTTGGTTCTCTTTCCCCTTAAAGCTCTTTTTATTTATTTTTCCTCCTCCCAATATCCACCTGCAATTAAGCTTCTTCTGAAGCCCTTAGTGACATCTTTTCATGGATCTTTTGAGTGGAGAAAAGTAGGTCTTTTACTTTTCTTAACTATTTTTAGCAGACAGACTCAAAGTAGTCTCTCTCACTGCAGAAAACAGATCTCCTCATATTGTTATCGTATTCTTAGCACTTAAAAGAAGCTAAGACAAACAGAAAATGGATGCAGTAATTTGCAGAAAAGCCCATTAAATTGCTGAGAACCAGTGACATACTGGTGGTTACTTGGGAAAGTGATGACCATGGCATTTACAGCTTATGACGGTTATACCAGACTTTGTATAGTTTCTGACTGTCCAGGCCTTCATAATGCATCAGATCTCATTAGGGCAATTTGCTCATGTCAATTCCTGTTACAAAGTGGTAGGCATATGGATGGGGTACTGTAACAGCAGCCTGTCTTGGAGCCTGTGCTGAAAACTGTTCTGGGATGTGCCTTGGATTTTATAAATAATTGAAAACAGTAAGTGGCAGGAGAGCTAGCAGCAGGAAGCACACAACTCACTGTAGTCTGTGTGTGAGCAGCTCCCCTGGACTAAATAAAATCAATGATCACCAACCAGCCTTCCTTGGGTGCTATAAAAGCTAAAGATCCCATATTGCCTTTTATAAATGAAAACCAAGTAATTGATAGCAGTGACAGCTGCTGAGAGCATAGCACTCACTGCCTGTTCTCAGTGCGTCTTTCCTCTCCCTGTCCCCACCAACAGAAACAACAACAGATATATTGCAAACAGGAATGACTGGCATTGCTGTTGTACACAAAGACAAACTCACTTGTTGCCTCATAATTGGAAACAAAAAAATGGAAGCACTGCCAGCAAAATGTCGTTAATGAGGCACTCTATGGGCTCTGATTTCAAAAGCTAAAATTTGCTTAAATCAAAATAATAAGGAAGAATTCTCTAGGATACTACTGAGAATTCAGACAGCTCTTGATATGTCCCCTCCATCCCCATCTAGTTCTATACATTCCCCACCACCACCAGCTGGGGATAATAATAGGAAGGAAATGTACTACCTGACTCAGTGCATTGCTGTGAGGTTATTAATCAGTCAATGTTTGTGAAGTGCAATGAAAATGAAATGCTACCCATAACTGCTAAATATTATCTTTTTACAGACTCATTCTCCCCCTCCAGCCTTTCAGCTTACTCTTATTTCCTTCTCTTGTAGTACTACTGTATACTTTGGAGTGTGTATTTTCAGCATATCTAAACAGCACGACAGGATTCCAATCTGCAGAGTGGGCTTGCTTTCAGGAGGCAAGGTCTGTTCTGTGAAATGTTTGTCCGAAAAACTTTTTACAGTCAGTTGTTGTAGAGAGCCCTGAATATGCTATTCCTTTACAAAGTTTCTTCCTACTATCCTAAAATTACTCTAAACAATATCTGAGACAGCAGCTAACCTACTTTATGCTGAAGCATTGACTCATGACTATTTAGGTGCCTGGGTTTGTACTTACAGGCATCCCATGCTGATGGACTACTTTTCTGCTACTGAACAAGCAAGACAAAAACTGCATTCACTCTGGAACCCTCCTCAGACTTACTGGTGCCCTAAGGCACACAAGGGAAATCTTTGCTTTTTGGAGGCCATTCATCCTCTTTCATGATGATGAGAATCTACAATCCAATCTCTTCTCTTGAATAGAGAGAGACTCAGCTCTCTACTTCTTCTCCATCAGCAAGAGTAGCTTGAAATCCCTGTTTTAAAAGAGATTCTGAGACACAGGATGTCTTCCTGCTCCTACAAATCATCCCCATTCTCCTGTTCAGGTCATTCTTTTGCGACTGGAAACTAAAGAGAACTGAGAGACTGAGAATAGCATCCTCATCCACTTCCCAGACCAGACAGGAGAGCATAATTCTGTTAAGTGCTGTAAGTGAGCCACAGTAGCAGGAGCAACATGCAGCACAACGCAGAACTGAAGAAAGGCACAGGTGACAGGGTACTTTGCTAAGCAGGTAGACAGTCCAGAGAGGCAATAAGAAGGGCTAAGGCCTCTGGTAGTCTTCAGCCAGCATTGTCAATTTGAGTCTAGGCAAAACAGTACTGATTTAAATCACACATGTTGATAGTTCTGAGTTACAGGGGATGTCTTGTGTTAAAAAATCTACCATAAACATAGAAAATTAGGGAGCAGTTCACTGCTGATGTTTCGGTGCAGTAAGAAAAGAGCCATGAGTAGGCTTCTGAGAGATCCCCCAAAATACAATCACTCCAGACAGTATATTTTTTATTTCAAAAATGATAAAATTTAAAAATTGTCAATATGGAAAACATGTTGAGTTTATCAGCGTATTTTCTGTCTAATTTTAGAAGCATCAACTATCTAATTTTAAAGGTCTTCCATTCCACTACTTTTCAAATTACACATCCCAAACAGTACATTCTGCTAATCTGGAAGGTACATCCTTAACTGGGTATTTTTACATCAAATGAAATATTTCTGGGGGAAGGCCAGTTTAATATGTAGCACACACTTCTTTTGCCTTCTTCTGTATTGTGGTTATGAAGATGTGTTTTTGCTTTAAACAAACAGACCACATTTTCACAGCCAGCTGCACTGGAATGACATGGGGTCTATGTTACTTCCCTATTAGAAAAAAAACAAATTTCCTATATAGAATCATAGAATAGTTAGGGTTGGAAAGGACCTGAAGATCATCTAGTTCCAACCCCCTCTGCCATGGGCAGGGATGCCTCACATATAATTGAGGATAGATTAGAAAGACTACATCGGTCACTGTCCAGTTTTGCTTTTCCCATTTCTCTAAGGCACTATGTTCTGAGGTATACGGAATCAGGGTTTTTAACTTTTTCCTTTTTTTTTTTTTTTTCCCCCTAAGTCATTCTTTAAATTCAGACCAAACTAGCATTTTATTTGATGGATCTTCTGTGCCTTAGGAAATGCAGGATATTAGGACTGTTATACCCCTCTGTGATGGACAATGATAAGATCTGAAAATCTCTCAGTGATTGACAAGAGTTGAACTTTTAAAGTTCTCAGACCTTATTTGAAGGATGATCTGTTTTGTCAGACTTTTATCTCAGGATAGTAATTTTGGTGGGTGAGGCATTCAACAGGAAGAGATCAGCTGCGGTAAAAGAGCTGAGGTAGTGACGTTTCAAATGTATCATGTCCAAAGAGTAAGGACACTGATACTGCCACAGCCAAACCTCCTAAATTTATTCCATGCTCAGTGACTTCACACCCAAGCAAATATCTACACATATCTACAGAAGTACATGAAGCAGATATGAAGCACACATATACCTAGGAAAAAATTAATTAGCAACAACTGAACAATTCTTCCTACTTTTAGGATTTTTTTTTCCTTATAATACATGGAGTCTCAGGCTGGACTTCATATTCATCACTGTAGTCTTATCCTGCCTGCTCCAAAACTTTGTATATATTGCTGGGATAAAGTACTCCCCATATATACATATTGGGTACAAATTCAAATGTTTGTTAGAAGATTATATGATTATCATCTAATATACTTCTAAAAGAGAGTAGAGTCATTTCAGATCCTTGTGAGAGGAACTTTGATTTTACATTACAGTATAAACAATACGGTTTATAAAGAAAGGGTTTTTTTTCATTTTTACATCTTTCATTCATTTCCTGTTCAAACTCCAAACAGCCACTAGTACAGAAACAGTCTTGGAATGCAAAGAGCTTTGGTGTGAGTTTCCCTCAGATAGCACAAGCAGCCTGCTTGCTTTCCCGAAACGTGCACACATGGCAAGTAAGATTGAAAAACTTACTTTATTGATTTCACATCAATCTTCATTATTATATCACATACCATTTTGCAGTATCTGTAAGCTAGAACCATGCTCTTTGATAGTTAGAGCTGCCCAGTGGATAGACTCTTTCAATGAGTATAAAATCAAAAATTACTCAGATACACGAGAAATATACGTAATAGTTTTGAGGGATTTGTAAACTTCCGAGAGTGTTGAGGGTGTAAATTCATTAAGAACTGAGTAATTCTTGCAGTATGAACTTGTCAGTTGTCAGCATGGGCGACTATTTAGGAAAATTACCAGTGGCAGTTTTCAATGGACTTCCAGCTCAGGAAGCTGTGGAAGCTGGTAGATCTAACAGAGAAGGGATTAAGCCGTCTGTACTCATCAATTTTCTATATTCCTCCCTGAACATCTTCCACTAGTTGCTGCTTAGTACAGAATATTCAGCAAGGTGGACGGACCTTTGGTCTGTCACAGTGTGGTTCTTACATTTTTATGAGCTTGGTAACAGCAAGCTTTGTCACTGTGGAGTTACATAAAACTCCACCGTGGATTTATGTTCATTTAAAAGATAACTGAGGGGAAAATTTGAGGAAAGATCTTTCTTTCTTGCTCACTCTCTTTTCAGAACATAAGCTCCTGCTATGAAACAGCTAGACAGCTTCTTCCTCAGAATTGTATGCAGCCTCATTTCTACACAGCATCTAGTGACTGCATGCTCTCTGGTTCCAAAAGTCAGCTTGGAGTAAGTAATGCAATGGCAGTGCTGCAGCCCAAGTGACAAAGATAAATTAACATACGCACTGGTCACACAAATTATTTATGCCATTAATGTGACATAATGTGAAAGCATGGGCACCATAACAAGCAGCTGAGTGAGGAAGTAATTAAAATCTAGGACACAGACTGGTTGAGCTTAGCTGAATCACATCAGGTTATTGATCCCATGTGTTTTCTGCCTCACAACAAAATCAAATCTAACAGCAGAATGTGGAATTTTGAAACTTTTCGGACACCTTCCCATCCTAATCAAAGATACAGGCAGCCAATACCAGCTGCAGCCTTTATTCTAAAGTAACACTAACTATAAGAAAGAGTTGTGCTTTAAAAAAGATGCTAATTCTCTAACAATTAATCAAGAATTAAAAAACATCCTCAACATTTTGAAAACGCTAACCTAAATATCCCTAATTTAATCTTTAGTGTAAAGGCATTTTAGCTAATTGCCTTTCTGGTCAATTTAAAGAAAAAACTGGGAAACTTTCTGCAAAAAGCAAATGATTAGTTCTTTAAATGAAAATACTCTATTCTAGCACTACTAACAGAGACCAGGAAAAAACCGTAGAGACCATGTGTCCATTCCAATGAGCTCAAATTTCAAATGTGGGAATACTCACAACGAATGGCTTGCAAACAAGCTAAAGAATTACTTGCAGGTATTGTTTAGCAAATTCACCGAATAAATTATTTGCTATGAATTATTCACCCAACTGTATTACTTACCCTCATCAGGCATTAAAGCCATCGAAACTTGAGCTTTATTGTTAACCATTATAATTATGAATTATAATTAATTCTTAACACTGTTGTCAAGAGACTGCAACATGACTGAAAAGTGCGCAACATTCCAAAGGTATCAATGACACAAATAATTCCCTCAATGCAAAACATGGCATTAAAATAGGCTGAAAATAAATCACCATCAATGAGTAAGCAATATAATAATTTGCTACTAAAACAATTAACATTTCAAATGTTAATTCTTCTATTCTCTACAGCCCAGATAAAAATGATTCACTGAGCCTGAGAAAACTTCAAGCAAATCTAACAAGGGAAAAAAAAAGTTCCCTTGGAGGATTTACTTTCTATCTCTTTGTTGAAATTGTTGGACAATTTTTAAAGCATTTTTTACCTCGTAACTTATGCTACTGAGAATCACGCAACATAAACATTTGTTAGGGTTTTTTAATATAAAAATAAAAAAGCAGAAAATTAAAGTGGTGATAGGCCATACGCCTGTACACTATGTTCATCTTACATACAAGAAAGACATGAACAAAATGTTCATTAGAAATGCAATCCACCCTCCTCTAACTCTCATAAGTAACACTGAGTGTCTGTAGGCTGAGTGTCTTTGCTTCTTTACAACATTTTACTACAGAAATTGTACTCAAATTTTACTTTTTTCAGATTTTCTTTTTTTTTTTGGTCTTGCTTCTTTCAAATTTTGGCATTAACAAATATTGCAATTTCCTTGCTGTAAGTATGTTTGATCTAGAGTTTGGAGCCCATTAAAATCTTTTCTCTGTAGTGTGATGCCCTCACTCCTATATTTCCAGTTGAGATAATCTTGTCATAGTAATTGCTGCTGTCATCACAGTATTAAGGTTCATTTTGATTTCTTTTTGAGTCTATATGTTTGCTTAGCTCTTCTAGCAGCATGACTAATCAGGATATTTGAGATCTAAGCTTCAAGATTTCCAGTATTTTTGTGGTCATTTGAATTCTGGAGGCCAGCCGATGCTTAACTCGTCTAAAGGATCCTCAGAAACATAACTGTCATTGCAGTTAACATTACAAGAAAACTTCTGATTATGGTTACAGCCATCTAAGTTTTGCTGTATGCTACCAATCATTTTGGAATATACAAGGCCAGAGCATTTTATTCTGGTTGTTTGAACAGTAGTGACACAAGTTTTTAAACCACACCAGCAACATTACTAAGTATTTTGCAAGATAAAAACCCCTCACGAAACATTTCACTTGAGGGGATGTTTTTCCCCTTTATTCCTATTAGTGTAGCAAGACAAATCTATGAAGGCAATACTGCATTTGGACCTAATTACCTTAAAAAACACCACTAGATATACAACGCTAAATTTTTCTCAAATAATTGGAATATTACTACTCCTATTTTGCCAATCCAGACAGCTAAGACATGAATATCTAAAGAAAGATAGCAAAGTGGCTTAGAAACAAGAAAGTATCAATAAGTATTAGAGCTTCCATGAATACACAGCAAAATATTAATAAAATATCAGCCATGAAAATCTGACTTGTTCATAATTAATTAGAGTACATCTGATACTTTTATTAGCTGAGAACCATATTTATAATGAATGACCTGTCAAGAAGCATTTTGAATACAAAATGAAGGTTAAAATAATTCTAATATGGGCAAAGCTTTCTTATTCCTATAAACTAGTACGGCTTTGTATAAATGTGAAAGATATCATCTGTCACTACTATAGTATTGGGTTTTTTCTGGGGGGAGGAGGAAAGACTATGTTAAGTAGACAACTGCATCTTAAAAGTTCATGGCTATGCATGTTGCTTGAATGCAGTGGCAAACTAATTTAGTTCCACTTGTGATCTTGCAATAATTTCTGTCAATCAGGCTGGCATTAATAAAAAACCTCAATCTAAACAGGAGTGCTGTGCAGCGTGTATAATGTATACACTCATTGAAAGAGGCTGAAAAGATTGCAGTCACACAATTAGGGTAACATTTGACAGCTTTAATCACTTTGAATCTCTTCACTTCACTTTTAAATGTCAAAACCACCTCCAGAGATCTCATCAGAACAAAGCATTACTTAAATTGCAAATGAAACTATCCAAATTCAGCATGCTATTATTAAAAATATAAAAAATGACCCACATTATTTTATGAAAAACATTTGTAAAACATTCTATGATGCAACATTTAAATGAGCAAAACAGAAACAACTATGCTCATTAAAAAAAGGTATAAATGCTAAATTTACTCTCCATTAGCATGTCACAGGATGTTATTTTTCACACTGTGCTGTGCTATCTTTCCTAAGAAACCAGAATTACTTCTTCCATATAAAAAATTAAGAGTATTCAAAGTATGAGCTACTTAAAATTTGGTGAGGAAAGACAGATGCCTGTAAACAGGTTTTTGTACTGATATATCAAAAGGCCATTAATCCTTTTCAATTCTCTTTTTCTTGGTCTTTTTGCTACAACAATTGCAGCTGCTACCTCCATGACATATCGCCATGCATTCTGTGTGACTTACTTGTACACAAACAATAGGCAGTGATATATCCTTGTTTTAAATGAATCCTTTAATTCATTTTTTCTCTGTGTTCACTGAACGATACTTTTGAAGAATTTAAAAATGCTGTAATATGAAATCTTTTAAAAAAATCACTCTATAATATCTCAGTTATCCATTTATATTTATATAACTACTTTAACAGTGTTAGTTCTTTTCCTGTCCAAACCACTATCCAAACTGAAAAACGTATGACCAGAAAAAATCTCTTTGTGTCCATAAAGTATTTTCTCTATCTATTACTCAGTAGATATTCCTGTAGTGAAGCCAGCAGCATTTTACACACATCATTGTACTCTTTGATAGCCTTTCAGACTGGTAAGAAAACCAGCCACTAGAAAGTTCAGGTCCCAATAATATCTACAGGTGGGTATTTCTTGCGATGAAATTCTCTTGGATGATCACAGGGTTGCAGCCCAACTAAAACACTAGCCCTATTTTTTCTTTTTTCTTTTCTTCTTTATTTTTTTTTTCCTCAGAAGTTTATGATTTCCTGGTTTTTGATGATGAGAAAACTAATCCTATCACATCCAACCTGATTTTAGTGGAATTATATTTTCTCACCATCAAATCAAGGTTCCTAAAGAGATACTTAAGTATCCCATAGCTGACAAACATCAGATACCAAAATATTAAACCAGTCTTGAGTATGTGTTTTAGTTTCATTATTCATAGCACTGGAGTTAAAAGTCAGCTTTGCTGGGGTGTTACATTTGATTTAATTAACTGTTCATCTTCATGCAATGTGAAGAATGAAAACAGGGAACAGAACAGGAAAAAAATATTCCTATTGAGATCTACAGAAGTCACATACTGTTGAAAAACATCTAAAAACTGCCTCTCTCCCACACTCAAGAACCATTGCACCAATCAGTAAAATTTAAACAGCATCTAGTTTGAAAAGGATACAGCTGATCACTAATATACGGACTTGTAGCCAGGAGAGATCACACACAGCATGCCTATTAACAGGTCACCGAGTTTCTTTCTCTTTTCAATATACCTCAGTGCATGGCAGCTAGTTTTCCCAGTCAGCCACACACAGCATGCACAACTTTGAACAATTCTGCACTGCAGGGAATATTTTGCAGAAGCTACATGAGAAGATTACCAAGTGGCTTACTGCTTGCTCTCTTTGTCCTTGGGTTTGCTGCCTCCAATGATGGGGCAAATATGGTTTATGACATAAAGGAAAGGTTACTTGCCTAAGTGTCATATTTCCTGAATTGTGTTCTTAGTAACCATGAGCCTTCATATTTCTGGATTTAAGCACATTTTCCTGCCTTTGTAGATAGTGTGCGAACACATTACCTGATTTTTGTAAAAGGCTTTACACTTGAGAAAATTGCAAACGTTTTGTGACCTGCCCTGCAACATTGACACTCAGTAACATCTCAGTGCTGTTAAGTTCACCAGAATTTCATCTATTATGTATAGGGTTAATTCTAGATAGCAATACAAACCAAGGTATATTTCTTGTACTACTATTTTCTTGTGTGACCTTGTACAAGTCATTTTATCCCAGAGGATGTCACTTTCTTCATATGTAAAATGCCCAGAAAACATTAATATTCCTCATTTTGTCATCCTGCAAATTCCTTAAATCAAAAGATTCAAAGTAAGGGCAAGATACTGCTCCAATTATCAAATATATGTTGCTGACCAGAAAGGATCTTTTATTCTATTTAGGCATTTGTAGATCTGAGCTGTGGCACGCATTCAAGCTGCAGACTGGTTGTTTACTTTCTTTATCTCATAGTGTCACATACAGTAGGATGTTTGAAAAAAAACACTGAGGTGACTGGAAGGTCCTCCCACAGGGCCAAACACTCTAATGTGAACATATATTATTCACTAGGTTATAAGCAAGGGAAGGCAATTACAGCAGAAAGAAAGAAATGCTGCAGCAGTGGCAGTATTCAGTGTGTCACAGAGCAAAAACAGAGGAGCACTGAAAGTCAGGAATTGGGTAAACTTATCATCTGTTACTATCACAGTATTGACAAAGGCCAAATAAGTTTCAAGGCCTTATTAAAGTTGATCTGTACACACAGTTAGTAGAAAGACAATACCTGACTTAAAGAGCTTGCAATCTAATCAAAGGCTTATTATGAGAAAGCCTTTCTGCAAGGGGATGAAAAACCACAAATGGATACATAGGGGCAAATAGAGACAGCTTGTCTGCTCAATTAGATGTTGATTCAACATTCTCAGACCAGCCCTGAGTGAGACAAACAATGCTGGCATGGGGCCACTCTTGCTTGTGGCCAAGAATCAGATGAGAACAATGAAACACAGTTTCTTAAAATGAGGCCAAAAATGGAATGGACTTAGCAAATTTGTTGCAAGACCAAAGCAAGTGGTTGGTGGTTTTGGCCAAATGTTTTAAACATCATATAACATCAAGGATCCAGTAAGCAGACTGCTTGCTGGTACAGTGGTGGTAGGCAGAGTAATTATTTCCTCTGTTGAGGAGTACTGTGTCGTTTGGCAAAATGACAGATTTAGAATTTACTGTAAAAAAGACTCTGGCTTCCTTATTTTGCTATGTAGCTTTCAAATGCAACTACACTGGCTTGAACATCAGCTTGTCTGATTTATTTCATGATAACTAACTACGATTTGCACTGTAGGAACTTCTGATAAGTACCTGAAGCAATAGAAGCAATGCTGTGAAAATAAAAAGATTATACATTTTTCAGTATTGTGATAGAAACTGTAGCTCAAGTAGAGCCCACATTCTTTCTTAAAATTTTTGGAAAATATTCATGATAACTGTTTATGGAAAGCATAACTTTCTTCTCTGGCTTACTTGAAAAAATAACTGAAACTGCAATGAAAACTAACCTGCTTTAAATGAATTAATGTTTATTGGCAGGTTGACATGATATTGAAGGAAACCTGAAAACTCAATTGACTACTTCGTGAAATATCAAGAATTTCTGATTTTGCTACATAAAATATAAATTTTGCAACTCGTATTTTTAAAAGGTAAAGCTTTTTTACAAGCATATACTTGCCTATTGACATATTTGTTACAGTCATTCAAACTGATCTTTCCTGCTCTTTTTTGTGTGCTAAATACCTAGTGTGTTATAGAACAGCAGTGGATGTGTCTTCCCCTCTTGCCATAGTATTTTAAGCATTTGTGTGTATATGAAAAAAATTAAGCTTTTTACTAGTCAATTATAATTCAGAACTCATCTAAGGACTGAAAAAGACAAAATTATTAGCAAGAGAACTGGGCATGCCCAAGGCAGATGTCCTGGTGAGGAGGGAATTATTTTAATAAGTGTGAGAAAGAGGTTTAAGAATCTAGCTTTCCCACTGGGAAAAGAACTGAGCACAGTATGAATCAAAGTTCTAAAGTAAACTAAGCAGGATAGACTGTTACACCATTTAGCAGGCCAGCTCCTTAAGTTATATTATCCAAGCTTTCAGAATGTAAAGGACCTTTCTTCAGGGATGAATTATGGATATCATGTTAAATTTATAACCCACATCCATTACAAAGACCTATTTTAGCCTCTTGTCTAATTATGATTTAGAAAATTGGTTTGGCCTGAAAATTGTCTGATTTACTCTAAAGGCAAGGAGAATGTTTCCACAGAGTGCAAAGATAATTTATGGCACAGTTTTTCAGGCAGAGGTCATTCAATTATTTCCCTGATTTAAAATTTTGTCTTTCTTCTAACATTTCTTGGCTCCACCTAGGTCAAGAATAGCTTATTTTTCATCTCTTCAAGTCTACTTCTTTTTTATTGTTTGTCTTCTTTTAAAGTAGGAAGCTATTGAAAAATTGTGAATTATAGTTCATAAAATAATAATACATATTCATCATTATGTTTTTGTGGGCTGCTGTTTTCTATCACAATTCTACAGATCAGGGAAAGAAACCTCCAAAGAGAAGGGTTAGAATGAGGTTTTTGTAAAGAACAGTGCATATGTGTATGTTTTCCTATTGTCTTATTGAAAATCAGAGGAACATATGAGCTGAAAATTACTCCAGTGCATCATGCAATTGCACACACTTTTATTTCTAGCTTTAGAAAATTTAGTCACATTTTAATGCAGCAGCAGACATAATTATTCTGAAAATTTTTTTATAAAGCTAGTTATCTTAATGTGAGGAAAAAAATTCAGCTCTGTCTGAGGGGATCTGAGCTGTGCTCTTGAGCAGTAAGACTACATGTGGAAGGGTCTTCAGTGCCTGCTGTTGAATGAGTTCCTTATTTAAGGGACTAGGTTTTTTCCATCTACTTAGAAAGAAAGGAACCCACAGAAGGAGGATGAGAAGACTGCTAGGAAAGAAGGAGACCATTCAGACAGAGAAGGGCAAATAGGTTCAAATTCCTATTCTAGTAAGGTAATAATATATACATATACACATATATATATACACCTTAAATCTAGAAACAATCTGGTTTTACTTCTAGCTCAGGGGCTTTACAAGTTTAAAAGCTAGTTAATTATTATATATAATATTAAAGTACTTTGAGACATTAAACAATTTCTGCATGTGTAATGGAAAGAAAGAATTTGGAATACCACTGAAAGGTTATAAAAAAAACCCTTAAGAATTTTTCTTTGTTGTATTTTTTTTTTAATCCTGTCCAGAATAAGAGAGCAACACACATTTTGGGAATTCTGGAAGTAGTCAGCTTCTTTCTGATTGGTAATTGTGAAGTTATGCAGATGAGATATTCTCAGATGTATGCAATGGAATTTTAATTTTATAAAATGAAATACTTTTATAAAGTGTGAGGAGTAGACTAGTACTATACACTTTACACAAAAAAGAATTTGGAGGAAATTTTATCATATGAAAATTATCTATCCCCTTTAGGTGCTTCCTATACCAATACTAGTATCTTGCTCCAAACATGAAGCATGAGTTTGTTCCTCATTTTCAATCCTTCAAATTTGGATTGCATCTTCATGATTTCTCCAATCAAGAGCAAAATCATTCTTCACCTGGGACCTCAGTACTCCACTGACAATGCTGAGACAAATGTTGCTAGAGAGGCTCCCAGAGAGAAATCCAGACTCTCTTAAAAGGCAAAATAGAAATTGGAGACAACCACAAACTAATAAAAATGTAACAGGAAAATAGTTTTTCTCTGGTCTGTGTTTGTCTATGCAGCTAATCTAAGCTTGATTCAATAATAATCCGTTCTGTTTCTTATGGACAGTTGCTACTTGAAGCTGTTTTTCGGGTGAACTCTGTCACAACTTAAAAAAAAAATATGTAAAAAGAAAAATATCTCTAAAGCTCTGTAACAGAGTCTGCCGAGCAACCTAAGATGACAGAGAGCACCCTTTCTACATAGGTGAAGCCATACCATTTAATGCTTATATATACAAAGATATTCATGATGTCAGGTAGAATGTGCATTTACAGCATAATCTCTTTTAAGGTACTCCCATTAACAATCTCCCATCAAATTTCTGCTTGTAACCTCTTAGTCTGCTCTGCCTTTGAGTGATATATTATAACATAAAGGCATAAAAAGCACCTTTAGAATTGCTTAGAATGTCTGTAGTAGGAGGTGGTGGATAGAGTTAGGACCTGCATTTACATCTTTCCCATGTTTTCACTTAGAAAACTCTCCTTTCAACATTCCTCGCAAAAGGAATTTCTTTTCCAACAATCATTGTCATTATTCACACAGCTGCTAGCTGTCAAATTGTGAATGTTGGATATGACTGACTCGAATAAAGGTGTAAGTGAGGCTGAAATCTGGGGGAGAGTGTTCACGGATTGAATTCATACTTTATAAATAATATATTTGCAGGAAAAAATAAATTGTCAAATAAATTAGAATTAAAAAAATCTCAGCCATGTTCTAAGGAGCAAGCATTTTTAATTATTATTTTTCCCTTTGTTTCATTGCTTGTGGTGCCTCTGTGACAGACATGATAAAAGTTTCTTCTAAAACGGAAAGTGTGAATGCTAAACACTTTATAGACTAAAAAGCACTGCTATAGTCCCCTTTTACAGCACAGCTGCCATCCCTTCTCTCTAGTTCTTTCTCTCTTTTCTCTTAACCCTGTGCAGCATTACTCAGTATAGGGTCTGCCAAACAAGAGGTGAGAGATGATGGACCCCCTGAGGAATGAGAAAATGGAGAGGTTGACTGCACACATTGCACATGAATAGTAGGAGGAGATGCTATTCTACTCTGGTTCCTTTCTGCCATCTAAAGGTATCTTCTAAAGTAACTTAGCATTACATAGTGCTTTGAGCAATGAACTGAGTCGGGAAACCTGGGTTTTATCCCTCACTGCATAATTTTGGATAAATCACTTCCCTGGACTCAGTTTCTCAATCTGTAAAACACTCATTACAACTATCTTTTGAAAGCTACTTTATGATGTGTGGCTGGAAAGCAAGCTAAAAGTGCAAAAATTCTTTAAATCATCTCTTCACTAATGCAGCAATGGAAAGCTGGGGTAACTGATGTGACGGAAAAATGCATATAATTACAGTGCTTGAAGACTAGCACTGCTCCACATGAGAGTTAACTCGGACATCTCTCTAACCATTACACAGCTGCACATAACCAGCTTATCTGCACATTATAATGAATAGTTGACTATAGGCAGCTATGACTAACAAAATAAAGAAAGGGTGAGGGGAGAGGAGAGACGAACAAGAACAGATGCATTTTCTAAATCATGAGGGGAGCCAGGAACAGAAGTTTTGCTTGAATTTTGTACCTAACACAGTGCTTCTGTACTTCCGCTTCAGCAGTGGATACTGGACTCAATGACCAAGCAGTCTTTCTGGTCCCTATTTCCCTGAATCCCAAAATTTACACAGCCTCTATCTACTAATTTTACTACTAATAAATGTCTGCTACAGCATGTTCTTCTTCTAGGTTCATACAATTATAGGATAGTGCAATGGAACACAGATCTCCTTACAAATACATGTATGCCTTAATGAGTAGAGCTAGGAGTGTGTACACAGAGGCTGCACAAAATTTGGGACTTAAGAAACAGCAATGACTGAAAAGACAACTTTTCTGTCAATTCCAGTACCAGTTTTATCAGGGCAGAAAAAAAAAAAAAAGAGTGTAATTCCAAGTTTGGGGAAGGCATGATGTCTTTAACTTTTGTCTTGGGTGTCTAATTTATTGTTATTATTTCAAGTTAAATACAGTACCTAACTCCTTCTTTGGACTTTACTATTAGTCTCTCTCGCTACATCTGTTCCTGGATAAATCCACCCTACTGATCCCTTGGCCATGTGGTAGCCTGGCTCAGATCCATGCTACTCAAGTTTTTGTGCCCTACAAAAAGAATGCTTAAGGTTTACTGTGTCTTTACTGCATAACAGCAGGAATTTGTCATGCTGTTATAACTACCTCATTATCCTTTACTTGGCAATAGAGGTCCTTCTCTATACACTCCTCTGTGACTCAGCTGGCAGTACAGCAAAGCCTGTGAAGACGTTGTTTAAGGAATCAAGTTCCCTCAGAGTGCCAAATATGGCACAGTTCATACCTATACTGTATGCTGGGTACACCATCTGGCAGACTGACCTCTGAACCATGCCTGGCAACTATTCTGAATGGGCTGCTTGATCCAAGCTAGACTGGAGCTGTAATGCTAGCATGTATGTCGACAAAAACACATGCATTAGAGGATTAGGCTCCTGGTGCAAAATGTACAATGAATAAACTTAACAGCATGCATGCATTTGCAGTGACCCACTGTCCCATTTCTGTAGCAATAAAATAGGGGGGAGGGAGATAAAACCTTGAATGGCTCTGAAATTCTCAGAAGTCAATAACTTTGATTGCTAGTTTCATCGGGTTTTGGATTATAGATTAAAGGATCAATGGAAGAAAACTAAGAAAGGTCAGCCTATTGTAAATGTCTTCCTAGCTGTTATGAAGGGATCTGGTCCAGATCAAGAAGATTTTGTTCAAAAAGACAGAAAACTAGTATATAATATAGACTTTAGCTGAAAGCAGCGCAAACCCACACATAAGAAGAGTCTTAGCTAATTTGAGAAAGGTGGAAATTAATAATAACTCAAAGAGAAAGCAGTAAGAATAACAGCTAATTAGTTACAGTGTAATGTTTTTACATATAATATTTTAAAATCAGTAATATTAAGGAAAAAATTCCCCCATAGACAACCTAACCATCACTTTCTCACTCATATTTTTAGCAAGAGAGACGGCAGAGGTGGCTATTAGACAGTGGTACCTTCTTTTTTAAGTTGCATAAGAGTATTCCAAACAGAAACAGGAAGAAATTTAGCCTAACATTTTTAAAACAAAGAAATGGCTTCTCTATTTAACATACGTGTATGCACACACATGCAAAAGCTCCAAAGCAGAGAAGAAAATATAGGAAGAGAGAATCAGCCATGATAAAACAGATGAACATCTATGGCCTTACAAATGATACCAAGATTATTTATACTTGGACACTGAGAAAAAGGTGGAAGAGGGATTTGACAGTGAGGTTAAACTGGCTGGGGAAGCAATGAGGAAGATGCCTTCATCAGATGTATCAGTAACTATGCACTATGCATGATATCAAAAAAGTGCAACAAAGAACAGCGAGTGGATTGTTTCTGTAATTCACCCAGATGAGAATAATAATTTGGTCCAAGTTTTAGTGGCATGTGAAGGATGCAGAAAAATAGAAAATATTGTGGGAAGATAAAGGAGAGAAAAGAGTATCCTCAAACAGCTTAAATGTTCAGGGGAAAGGTCTGAGAGGAGATTCACCATTTTTGCCTAAACAAAAGGGACAGAAATGGTGTCCAGTGTGGCAAAGAAACAGGAAGATTATAAAAGAAAACATAGATTATATTAAAACTTTTATTATGTTTATGCAAACTGGATGATGGAAGTGAAAAGAAACATTTACTGAGTAGATGTTGCGATTTATTTGGATTACCAGACTGTAGATGTTCTGCAAAGTCAAGAGATTTTGATTGTCTCTTTAGTCTCTAGAGCAAAAGCTGAAAAATGTTGCTAAAACAGATTATTGTATTCCTCTTTCAAGTCAGGATGGGAGAATATAATATTTATAAGCATAGAATTGTTCTAATAACACGAACTCAAATGATAGCAGAAAAATAAACTGGCAATGGTTCCCTTGCAATCACATCTGTTCTGGAGGTGGTGCTTATGACACTTCAGAAAAAAATCGAAACTCTAGCATCACCATTCACAATGTAAGCTCACTAGAAATGATGAATATCTGAAAAATTACTAATGTGATTCTCCATATGGAACTATCCTCTGACACTGCTGGGAACAAGAAAAAATTGTACAGGTTTGAATTATTACACAAGCAGTAAGTTATGAAGCTTTAAACATGGGTAGGATTTTAATTACAAACTTTTAGTTCAGACCACATTCATCAAAATATTTTCAGTATTTAAAAGACCCTAATAACAGCTTTACACAAAACTGGCTGGTTTATAGTGTAGTCAAAAATCTCCAGAAACATGTTTTGATGTGCAGTCAAATAAAAATTAGCAATTTTAGTTATTTTTTGATATTTATTACTATAAACCTGAAACTCAAAGAAGAACTCAGGCTGAAAAATTATAAAATTAGATACTTACAGATTTATTCTTTTCCTTTCTATCTCAGACGCCATTTCAGACTACAGTAGGAAATAATCAATGGTCATTACAGAAAAGGACTGCCACCTGTTGTTTTTTATGTATAGTGACACAAGCAAATCAATTAATGTAGTGATGATAGATTAGGTTATCAGGTATGGCTTTCTATAAAATAGGATAAAGGTGTTTCCTCACTTTTCTGAGGTGTCAAAAGGAAGACTGAAAAGCCACTGGCTAATAGGGGTTAAACAATCACCTAAAAGAAGGTAAATTAATCCCTAATCTCAAAAGTGCTCTGTACAGGTGCCCCTATGATCAGATTATCATGGATTTTAATGTTCTATATAACTGCATAATGGTAGAAACTAACTATAGGTGGAAGTGTTTAAGATACAGGCCAGAATGTAGGGTGATTTATTCAGATGTTGCTTTCATTAAGATTAGCTAGTCCACTGACATTCATATTGTTACTAATTAAGCCAAGTAACAACCAGCAACTACGCATAAAGCAAAGATCCTATGTTTGGTTCCTGCTGAGCTGCATAACTTTTTACATGACACTTTTACTGTAGTGTAAAAGTTTTATGTGTATTCTTCTTGTGTGTGCCAAAGCTGAACTGACTTTCTCAAAGTTTATCAATAAGAAACAGCTTGTTTAGCAAATGGAGCATCCTCTTCCAGATTATTTTAGTGTTGTACTGTGACTAGTGCTATGACATCCTGTAATTCTTATTTCATGCATAAAATTTAAAATTAGATATGCTTAGGAAGTTGGCAAGAATTTTCCATTTTAAATGTTCTCTGGATTTCCTTCTGATAAGCATAGTAAAGTTGCAGTTGGGACTGCATCTTAAATGGTTAGAGGGCACACTTTCAACATTTGACTGAATTATGCTGCTAGCATAAGGAATGGCCCAGCAGCAATTACGAAAGCCACATTTCAGTATCCTGGGGGAAAGGAACATGTCTGGCCATCTCCATTTTTGTTGTAAGTGGTGAAAGTAGAACCATTTCCATCAGCTGGCATGTACAGCTTTTATGTTCTGCAATAATAATAAGTAATGCTGAGAACACATAATAGATGTTTATATATTTATCTTCAAATAAGGAAAATATCCTCATAGTACCATATTAAAAAGTTAATTTTGTGAATTGATTCTCTAAAATGAACTTTCAATTACAGTAGTCAGTAAATGCCACTGGGGTAGCCAATGAAGTTTCATTTATAAATACTTTGTTTCTTTCTCATTACATAGGTACTTAAGCATTACAGTGGGTGGGCAAAACATATTAATTACTTTTGTTCACTATTACAATGTCTAAAGAAACAGTTTGTTAGTCATGATTCTCATGAAAATGTCAGAATCAATTGATACACAAATGAAACGTTTTATTACCTATAAGCACTGATTTTTCAGTTGATGGCTATAGGAAAAGAACCTTTTCTTGTAACAAATTTTTGACTTTACAGATTTAAAACCATTACATTTACCTTGAATGATAATTTTAATCTTTGGTGTGTTTTGAAAACTGAAGAAATATGTAACCACACTCACTAACATTATTATTAGCCTTAGTCATTCATTATTGAAGTTTAATTTTATTAGACTCTTGACACAACATTCGTCCTGGAAAGCAAACATCATTGCTGTCTTCATGGGGGTATTGCCTCCAATAGCCAAGCCTTTACTCATACCTGCTTGTGTCCATCTAACAGCCCATAGCTCTCTCCACAGAATTGCTCAGTGCCAGTCTGCACTGCACAAGGGGAGTGAGGTGCTGGTATTTCTAAAGTAACAAAAGCTGTCCTAGTTCTGGAAGCAGGTATTGCAGCAGCACCATACTGCACCAGAACTAATCAGCCCTTTTAAAAGATGAGTGGCTATACAGCCTTGAATTCAGTGCCTCACTGGTATGGGAAAATATTTCTGTGAAATATGGGGGCTGAGTAGCTTTGAGGGCATCAATGCAGAGCTTTCACATGCTAGTATGCTGCCTACAGAGCTATTTGGGAAAAGTAGAGAGGCTCCAATCTCACAGTAGGCTGCTGGAGAAAATCGAGTCTCCTGGACCGGCACAGACTAAGTCAATTCTCTCACATACTGTATTGGAAACATAAGGAAAGATTATTTAATGCTGTCTGAGTTTAAACATAAGGGTAGACACAGGGCCTTAAGGAATCAGACGTTACGAAAAGCAGTGAAATTCTGTCTGTACACAGAGGTAGGAGATTAGGCTCCCAAAGCATGTGATTTTACACACAGTGGCATGGCCAGTTAATAAGCTACTGCCCACAGACTTCCTCCCACTCAGATGCTGCCTTTTTTACTGTGTCAGCATAGCTGTGTGCACATCACATGGAAATGCAGTGCGAGGAAAAGGCATGGGCAAAAAAAATCTTCCCTTGTATCCCTCTGTCTTCAGCTCTAGCTTCCTAAACTAACACTGTTGCTTGTGTGGGAGCAAAAAAATAATTCCTTTCATATGGCTAGCAAACCATTCGATAAATATCTTACCAGAAATGAGTCACTAGAAGTCAGAAATAATTGCTAACTCTTACCTGGTGGAATCCACTCCCACAATGCAGCAGAGAGAGGAAGTGAATAAACTTGTTTTAGAACACAAACCTCCTTCTGTGCTTCCCAGCTGCTCACAGCAGGGGTTTCTGCTCCTTGAAACTACTTAGTAATGTCTACTTTTAGAGGCTAGTGGATCAAATCACCTTCTCCTCTCATGGGTATGGATAGGGTTTGAGTCAAATGAATTAACTGTCTTTCAGAGCAACTGAAAAGCTTGCAGACCCCTGGTGATCTGCAATGCACGGTACGTTTGTTACTGGCTAATCTTATTTTAATGGACAGAGGTTCTTGCTCTTTATTTTAGTGAAATCACTTATTTTGCAATTATGCTAATTGTGATGTTTTTTAACAAAATGGAAGTCATCATTTTACCCTGCACTGATATCATGTTTCGTTTATCCCATTCAAATCAAGAACTTATTAATCAAACCTGATGAGACAGTGGTATGTGTTTTTCTATTTACTTTCCCAAATCTGTTTGCACTAGCAGGAATTATTTTTTTTCCCATTTCTGGAAACAGCACAAATATAAGCCAAAACCACACACAAACAATAAAAGGATATATGCAAAGGACTTACAGCAAGTTCCTTAAATACGTTCTTTTGATAATATACAGCCTTCCTTTCTCCTTCATTTATGCTGTATGTCACCTCTTGAAACATTCTCTCCTGAGTATTGAATGCTTTTTAATGTTTTCATATGGCAATCAATAATTATCAATTATACACTTAGTCATATAGTGCCAAACCCTTTCATTTAATACTTGGTTCATCAATTGTTCGTATATATGTTCTGTCAAGCAGCTTAATGATATGATTGAATTGTGTGCTATTGATTTTCTATCTGTCAAGTTTATGCAGTGATTTGGAAATACCGGGCCTATACACTGATGTAATTTCCTTGGCTTCAATAGAGTCATTATTCTGTTGGTGTAAGGGACTTGATAATCAGATTGCCAAACATCAGGGATGAAAGACCTTTTTGGTGAGGGTATAATATTGCCCTCTACAGTCTCTTCACCTAGCAAGGTTAGGTTCTTGTTCCTTTTAAAACGTAAGGGATTACTTTGGATATACTTGACTACATTTACACTATTTACACACGTAATCTAATTGTAAACAAATCTATAAGAGCCTTCATTGTTTAGATACATATACATTAATCATGAGAGATGGGCATACTGGAATTCTGTTAAAAAGATTACATCATCTTTAAAAAAAGAAATAAATCACAACCTGGACAGGGAATTGAAAACGTGCAGATCACTGTGCTTGCACACGGTGTTTGCAGTGGACCTGAGATGATACACTGGAGTAAAGCTAGTCAGTTCACTCATTTGATACCTATTACAAGGAAATTAGTGAGGTCAGTTAGACATTAGCTAGACAGCAAACATAAGACTAATGAGACTTTGGAACAGTCCACACCTCTTACAGCTCTAAATTCCTAGTGCTGTTGAAGTATTTCCTTTCTTGAATGTTCTGAAATACTACTTTTCAAAAATAATACAGTGTTTCTTTCCCTCCTGCATTGTGAATTTTCTTAAGAAAAGTCAAAAATTGGTAAAAATAAACTCAAATAATTGAAAAAGTAATGTAAATACTAAAAAAAACATAGGAAAAGCGCTGAACATCATAGCTATTCAACTGTGTCTTACACACATATATTCTAACAGAACTAAAAATAATTTCTTTCTTGGATACCTCTTTATTGCCTGACTTGTTAACCTTCCTCCTTCTTCCCGCCAGGAAGAAAAACCTACAAAAGAAAAAAAAAAAAACAAAAAAAAAAACCACAAGAAAAAGCATCAAAACCCAAAACAAAACAAAGCCCAAACAAACAAAAAAAACCACAAAAAAAAATCCCACAACCAAACGTAAAGAACCCCTCAACCTCTATATAACTGACAACAAATTTGAATGACAGCATGTGGAGCAAAGGATATATATTCAATCATATTCAAATAAATGCCCACTAATAAATACCAGAATCATAAATGCATCCCACAGGAAACCTCATTAAAACTTATTCATCCCATCCTTCTACGTCCTCTCCAAATGTCAGAGATAAGATCAGCTTTATAGTACTCCTAGAAGATTCACAAGAATAAATTTTTTTGAAGTAGTTGGGCAAGTTAATCTTAGTCAGGAGACTTTCCTAACAAGACCTCCTTCTTATTTAAATTATAGAAACTAGAACTTAACTAGCAGCTTAAGTATCCTCATCTTCATAGGGTGATGCATATAGAAACGAAATCTCGCAGCCTGATAACAAACTATTAAAGGGCTACAAAAATCAGGGTTGCCATATACTCCAACTGACCATATTTCTTCAATGGAAATGGGAGCAGGGGGAAGTTATTCCTGAAACTAACTAAAAGAAGAAACTTCTAGAAGAATCTCCACAGACTGCATATAGCTGGGAGACCTATTTAAGGATTGAGGGAAATATTCTGACCTCATAAACATTTACATAGCTGAAGGGGAAGCTTTAGGGAAAAGGTGCAATTCCATTAAAGTACAGAATCAAGTATATATTTGAAGGTAGAAATTCTCTATAAGGCAAAGTTAACAAAATAATGCAATCTGAAAAACTGTGGATTCAAACCACATACTCCAAGCTCCCTTCCTTTTTGTTTTCTCTTGACAGATTATAAAGCAGCATCCAAACTGCTTATTAAGACCACAACCACTTGTACTTTATTTTAATTTCTCTTAAGTAATTTATACCCTATCTGCATGAGTTAGGCATATCAAGGGGGATATAGGATTAGAGGTGGGCTACCAAATCTTGTACGTTAAATTCTCACTGATTTATCAGTATAGTAGATTTATTTCTAAAGACAGACAGTTTAAGCAGGTAATGTAATATGGCAGCACCAAATAGTGTCAATAAAGGTTGAAGGGATTTTGGAAGTGAAGAATTTAACTGACCTTTGAAAACATTACTGAATCATTGCTTTTCTTTTTATGTATGTAATTAGCTAATTTATGTCACTGGTATTTTACTAGTCACTTCCAACAATAAACATGTATACCCAGGACAAAGGGCATTCCCAAACTGCTGTCAGCATTATAAACAGATTAAGTTATATAATTTGCTTTGAAATATAGTGAATATAACTGCCTGAAATTAGAATGCAAATCTCCCAATAAAGTCTATTCTATTGTTAGGACTATTGGCTAACTGTAGCTGGATCAAAAGAAAACCTTTCCTGCTTTTTGCTCTTGTGTCTTAAATCAAGATATGTAGCAACTGCAAAAAGGGAAAAAAAAATCCCTGGTTTTCAGAAAAGTAAAATAATGGTTTTGAAAGGCAGCGACTTGGCAGATCTAAAAATTGATATTTCTTTCGTAAAGCATCGTGTCTTTTAAGATTCTAAATTCACTGCAAGTAGGCAACAGATACTTTCATGAATCCAGGCCTATGTATATAGGAATTCCAATACACCCGTGCAAGTTGAGCAGTTTTACCTTAACTATGAGTCAGAACGGGCTGACTCCAGAGCAGCAAGGAAAGTCTGCTTCACTGTGATAGGAATTCTGTAATAGAGACATGCAGTACTGTGGCATCTCTGAGTTGAGGCTACAATAAATAGCAAAAGCTTTTGGTCTCTAGCTGTTCAGTAACAATTTTAAATCAAAGACTTAATCCCATATCATCTCCATGCTATCACTTGACTCCTTGCTGTACAATGTAGAATAAGTTAATTCATTCTAGAAATGTAATATCCTGTGGCAAGGAAAACTACACCATTTCCAGTTCTGGTTTTTTTACTAAACTTTCTGATACTTCCAAGAAACTTTTGCTTGGTTTCATCCCTCCTGCCCCATGTTTAAAATGTCTTGTTACAGAGTATCATCAATCAGAACTTGTATCATGTTAAAATATGGGAACAAATCATGGCAAAGCTATAGAATTCCTAGCAACTTCAATTAAAATGTAATATCATGTCATCTAACTTGAAATATTTACAGCAAACATCTATATATGTCCACTGAACTGCATGTTAACATCTTTCATTGCTTCTAAGGTGTTACAAACATGAAACATGCTTCCAATCATGGTCGCTGCATGATTTTATATAAAAGCTGTGCTTGTGATAGGCATCTCAATTTTAAATGTCTCCAAGAATTCAGCATTTGAATAGCATTTGAAAAATATGTGTGGAAGTCTAGAAAAATCATTCAGACTGCTGACACCGAGGATTACTTGAATACGTATCATTGCTAGACACATGATATATCTTCGCTAGAGCTCTCCATTTATGCCTAGAGAACACTTCACACAATACAAACTTGAAAGAAAGTTGTAATTTGCTTGTTTCATAAAAACAGCTTATCTCTTGCTCAAAATAAAAGTGTAACACTTAGCCAAATTTTGTAAATGAGAATGCTGAAATGCTTAAAAGCTTAGGTCTGTGAAGAACGCAGGTCCAAGTAACAAAACCACTAATCTTTACTAGTATACTCTCACTTAAAATATCTACAGATATCACTAGCATGAATTTAAATGCTAGGGAATGTTTTTGACTTGAAAACTCTATTAAGCCCCTTTTCAAGGTGACATATGAACAAATAAATGCCATATAGATATCTCTGTCAGTTGATTAACTGTTCCCTGTAGCTGCAATACAACATTTGTCTCTGGTATTAATGTACTTAATCTATCTATCCAGTCTATCTATAGATTTGTTTTGCAGTTATTCATTACAGATTTTCTGTAACATTGGCATGAGGTTTTTAAATTTGAGAGTTCCCTGTAAACATGTGGCTTGTATAGTGTTCCACGCCAAATGCACTCTAAGTGCCAGTTGAAAGCACTATTGGGAAATCTTGCTCACTGGGACAAGAAGACGAAAGTTAAAAATCACTAGCAACATCGACAAACTAATTCAAAATGGTTTAGTTTCTTTCAGAGTTTTTTTTTATTTTATTCTAATTTTCCTGCTTGTAACTCAATGTGTAGAAAACAATTTGTATAGATGTGTTATCTTCAGACAAAGTAATTAGAGTAATGATGATGGTGAGAATTTAAAGAAAAGAATGAATTGATCTGTTGCATTAAGGTTACATAATGGCACTATACCATTCCATCTATTTACCAGAGAGAATCTTAGAAGTGTTTGTCATGCAGTGAGCCTGCAGGTCTTTGTGCTTTACCTGGAGCTGTGTAAGTAAAGATCTAGTTCCAGAGCTTGTTTTTTGATCCCAGCTATTGAAATGCAAATAACGTGGTAAGGAATGTCTCTGGAGTACTCTCATACAAATAAGATGTTGTTCATTTTTTGAAAGAACAGGCAACATTTCCATAGACTGGTGTACTTGAATCAGATTACTGGCAAATTAGATAGTTTGTTGCAATAGGCAAGATAATGCAATAGTTTCTCCGCACTTTGCCTTAGATTTGCTGTCATCCATAGAGGAAGTGGGAACTGGAGGGTCATCTCTTTCTGATTTCTTCTGTGCATAACTCTTTGTTTTCTCTTTCTTTGTGACTAGGTTATGAAGGTGGTAGTAAAACTAGTATTTGATCCCAGTTATGTTTAGTCACCTGATACTGCAATGAATACTTGTTCAAGGTCAGTCCCAGAACACATCCTTGTGCAGGTGATGCTGGGTTGTGTTATCAGGGCTGACCACATTTCTACTTCTTCCACCCAGTACCAAACCACTTTGAAAAGTCGCATACTTCATTTTACTAGCTACTTGAGTGTATATGATTACTGAACCAGGACAGGCAAACACAGAACCAAGATGTGTTCTTACTACAAACTGAAGACCTATTGCATCATTTTTCTAATCTATCATCTAAATCAGACTACTTCCTTATATGTATTTCTATGATGTCCAGTTTTCATGTAGGCCTTCTGTTTCATAGGCAGTGTTTTTAATTGAATTATTGACATTGAGGTTGAAATCTTTTCTCATAGGACAAATTGAGCATTAGAGCTATGCACTATGGTTTTTGCCAATGTTAATTTAAAAAATATCTGTCCCATCTTCTCTGAGGAATGCCTCCTTTTGTAGATGTTACTTCAATGAAAAGATGTTCTTTTTGGTTGTGGTTTTGATTTGCTCATTTCTTTAGTCAGCTGCAGAATACAGTTACCAGTACTTAGTTACAATATCAATCAACTGCAACTTGATAATTGTTCTTTTCTTTTTTTTTTTCCTTTCCAAATAGGGGCTCGCATTTACTTGTAATGTTTCAACACCTTACAAAGTTATGTAAATTCAGGAGTGACTAAAAGGCACTACTACCCAAGAGAGGCTCAGTTTCCCATGAAACAGGTTAAGTTTGTTTCTCATGAGGCACTCTGAGCTAATTAATACCTTTAAGGATCATTCAAGAAATTAAAGTGTCAGAATGTACACAGAAATTGTAAAAAAAAAAAGAAAACCACGTTTAGATTTGAAGCACATTGAAGAGAAGTCTGAAGAAATGTCTGTTGCTCATTCTGTACCTGCCCACTAATTCAGCAGATTTCTGTCTCCAGAACTCTGTCAATTTTCACAAACAAACTTCGCTTTTAAAAACTGAGCTAGGTATTGCAAAGAGTTTCCTATACTATGTAGAGGAAAACAGCTTCTATTGCTAGCACTTCCAAAAACTTAAGTAAGAATATCTCTCATGAGTTGACTACAAACTTTTACCTAATTTCCTATAAAATTTAAAATTAGGGACATGATAATCCAATGACTGGCTATCATTTCTGTAGTTAGTTTTTATTGAACCAGTTTCCTGGAGAAGCTGTGCCTAGTCAGTAAAAGATCATTATTTGTATTTTGCACAGAAGCACAAAGGAACAAGCCTTCAACAAATGCTCAAATAGTATAGTAAATTTCCTTTAAAATGAAATCATACTAATATAAATAATATTGGCCATGTTCAAACTCAAACCTCCTGTATCTAGATGAAGATAGTTGACTAGATGGCAAGTTTGACTTTATATAAATTATACTGTAAATATGAAATATATCTATTAAGGGTTTTTTTGTAATGGATTAGGTTTTCCACTGGTGTTGTGCTAGTGACATATATTCTAATGTTACACAACTCTTTATAGGCTGGTTTGCTTGTATGCTTGGCAGCTGGAGTGCAGAGGTATAAAAGAATTGTAGTAAGAAAATCTTGAATAAAAGAAGAAATTTTCATATTGGTCAGCCGTGTCGTAAATCCCAAGATAGCTGAAAATAGTTTCCTTTATAGACTCTAGTGTTAATTGAAGCTGAAAACCTGTGAAAAGAGAGTATGTCTTACAGAATTTCCTGTGACTTCTACAGCAAATTCAGACTTGAAAGGGTATTATAATACAACATAATTCATACTCATATGAGCTTGACAGAAGCCTGTATGTTAGTTTGAATGCACATGTATTTCTGGTGTGAACCTAGCAGAATACTAAGGAGAAAGTAACCATTTATTAGAAATAAAAAAATCTTAGTAACTTTATCTTGAAAAAACCTAACACAAGAACATTGTCTTAAATATATTTTGTCTCTTTATAGCTTCCCTTATTTCCACCTCTTTCAGCTTCAGTTCACTTAGTTTCTCGTCAGTTAACAATTTTTGCTTGCTGTATTTACTTTTATTCCAGAACAGAAGGTATTCTCAGTATTAAGACTTTGATGCTGTGACTGGTAAGACTATAGACATACAGAGTTGATCCTAAAGGAAGCAATCTCAAAACCTGGATCTTATCAACTTAAACTCTGTATTTGCAGTAATAGCCTTCCAACCTGAGTTCATCCTGCCTCTGTTTTAAAATCAGAATCTGCGTTCACATTAACTTGGAATTAATTGACAATTAGGTAATTCTAGATCATTTACCTATGAAAGCAACAGCAACCAAAACACACAGAATCATAGAATGGTTTGCATTGGAATGGACCTTAAAGATCATTTAGTTCCAACACACCTGCTGTAGGCAGGGACACCTTTTCACCAGACCAGGTTGCCAAAAAACCCATCTAACCTGGCTTTATAATATTCAGTTCTGGAAAATACTTTCTAATGATCAATCAGCTGGCATTTTTGTTTCCTGAGGAGACTGTATTGCTGACAATATTGTTTTATTTGGACTGCCATAAACAAAACAACTAAAAATGATCAGTCGAATCAATCTATATAATATTCGTCAGGTAACTGCACAGAACAGACAACTGTTCTCATCCCCTTCATCAAAGTAGCATTTGGTTGATCAGGGTATTGGCAAAGGCTTGTTCAGTTTACTTCCTGGAAATGAGTACGAGAACAGATACACAAAGTAAATTACAAAGCAAAATAAGGATGACATTATTAAAAAATCCATTTGATTTCCAATCCATGTATTAAGATCTCAATTTAAAGTATACTAATTACTTGAATAATAATTTGCCAAAGTATAGTAAAAAAATTATGAAAAAAATCTCAAAGTAATAGGTTTTGGGGAAACAGATTGAAAAGCAGATGAAACAATACTAATAGAAAAGTTTAGATAGAAACTTTGAAAAGGGTTTCCAGAAGACTGCTAGGAAGCAGGCAGTGAAAAAATCTTGAAGAAATTAGCTGGGGGCTGATCTTTCATCTCAGCTTTTTGTGGAAAGTTATAAGAATGATTTTAGAAAGTATTTATCTTGAATATCTTGAACTCTTCACAAGGTATCCATCAAATCTTCACTTCTTCCTTGGCATCTACGTATTTTATCTGTACAATTTAACTAATTTCAAAGTATCTGACCATTAGAAAGACTATTTTATGATTGATGTATCAAGTTACAATACTACTTTGCAAAGGCTATTTCAATGTTTCTCACGGATCTTTGATAATATAAGGATCTTCATGCTATCATTATCAAAATATAAACTACAGAAACTTTCTGAAAACTGGTCCTCAGAACTAGACCGTCAAATAGCTTTACTACCATGAACACCTTGCATTGAGAGATGTTGAATGAAAGAATTTTATGTGATTCACTGTATTGGCTTGTTTTCTTGAGAAGAAATTTGAATGAAGACTTGATGGACATCAAGCAAACAGGTTTGGTTAATATTATTGTATTACTTCTGACAGAATAGAATGGCCTCAGTAAGATATTAGTTGTGACAATCCATTCATTTTGTATTTGGTGTCTCAGATAATCTAGTAACTTTTATTCTCCCTTGATTCAGTGTAGAAGTGGTAATTCTTTTATGCCAGAACTCCTTTTCTTTTAATTTCAGGTCCTTCAGTATCACTAAGGTGAAAATAGTTTTTTGTTGCTGTTTTAAGACAGAATGACTGTTTGGTTCAATGCTTTCTTTTATTTTCTCTTCTTTAAAATAAAAGTTCTCTACATGGCTTTATTTACATAAAAATAAGAACCCTTTGTGTTTTTTTTCTGTGACTTAGTACCTACTCAACCTAGAACTGCTACTTTTAAATTAGGTTTTATACAGGTCATTCTTGAGTACTAGTGAATAAACCATATTTTCCACATACTTCTCATTTAAAATGTAACCCAGAGTAACAGAAGAGCTCTAAGCAAAATATAACATAATAATATAATTACGAACATTTTCAATAAGTCAGCACTTCTTTTAGTTTTTGTTTTCCCTTCTGAATAAAGGCAATGTAGGCAATTATTTTAAATTAGGTTACATGAGAATATTATTTGTGTAACAGAAAGAGGATTTTTATTGTAATTAAGTTTAATGGATCTTGCTCTGGAGATGAACAGAATCACGCCCAAAAATACTAGGGATCTCCAACCACAGGTATGTTTGTAGGTTGAATAGCTACAGTAATTAAGTCTGCTGGTCAAGTGATAAGGGTAAGATGAGGCAGTAGCTCCTTACAGCTTTATCACCTATATTTGAAAAAAAGGTGAAAATCTCCACAACCTCCTGTCTTTATCAGAATTTCTTTTGGAAAAACTTTGATTGACTTGAATCATTCTGTTAAGACTATACAAATCTAGTTGATTTGGTTTCCAAAGGGAAGAGGTATATAAAGGTTAAGTACAACTCTCTAAAATGTCTTTCTTTAGATAAAGATTATGTCCATAAATGTTTCAGAATTTGTGTTTATTTTTTGAGTTTTTCAACTTCATTAATCCACTTCCTCTTTTTTCTGTGCTTTGGACAAAAGTTGCAATATATTAAATGCTGCTGCATCAATGACATTTGACTGAAAAATTGCCAAACTGACAAGGAACAATGAGTTCGGTATAAGAGTAAGATCATCAACACACAGTGAGTCAGGGGAAGCTGTAAGAGTATCTTACATATTAAATATATGTTAAGAGGATCTGGGCATTGTCTACGTAACAGTGATAAACTGTGAATGTCCACCACAATACATAAACTGGACACAAGAAATGTGATTCCCTTTATAGAAAGTGTCAGTAAAAATAAGGGATCAGGACAAGGATTTAAAGATAAGGCCCTAGGGACCAAATCTGACACCACATTATTTTTGCTGCCATACTTCTGATATTTGATGTTCTTCTTTAAACTCAGCCTCCTCTTACTGAGCCGTTCACTTTGCACATTTCTTGATGCTAAGTAAAAATAAATACAGCTAATTAAAACATATAAAAAAAAAAAAGTCTCTTTAACAAATTAAACAATCCCAGATATACTGGTTTTAAAATTTCCTTTAATGTCCTAGGTTCAGATGAACCCAGGACACTTTACCTTAAAATAATCTTATAATTGGAATGGCTCGTGGCTCTTTAATAGTAGTGCTAGTATCAGTAAAATGGAGTAAATGAAGCTCATGGAAAAATAAATGTTAAAACAAGAGGAAAAATGAAAAGCAAAAAAAGAAAAGCTGGAGATGTTTTAGAGCGGGAGGGATCCACTGACTTAAACAGTATGAATTTTGCTGTGAGACAGTAGAAACTGAGCAGGATGGTTAAGAAAAGGAAGAAAGAGAGAGGGGAAGCTACAAAAATACATACACAGAAAAAAAAAAAGAAAAAGATGAGTTCAAGTAGGTACAGGTGATGAGGCTCAGAAAGAGGGCAAAGAATTAAACTGCATTTCTGGTGATGTTCTCTTTTCCCTTTGCAAAAAGCATGGCAAGGTGAAGGCAAAAAACAAGCAAAAAAATTAACTTAAAATTTCAGCAAACATACAGGGGAACAAACACAGACAAAGTTTCCAATATATCCATGACATATCCAATAGAACTGATTAATCTAACTAGTATGTAAACTTGCCCCAGTCTGAGCACAGAAAGAGGGTAAAAAATATTGACATGAAGGTAACTTTAAAGTCAGGCAGAACTTTAATGAATTGTGTTTAGAAGGTGTCTTTGGGAGCTATTGTTGAAAATTTCTTTCTTATTGTTAAGCATTATTTTACTTTTGTGCACAGGTATACTCAGGTCTTCTTTCATCTGAGAGATTCAGGCTCAGTCTTAAAGGTGACAATCTGTGCTAGATGCAGGGAAACAGAGATACTCATTCTAACTGATCAGGTTCACAAACCAGAGGTATAGTCACATTATCATGGACCATTTAACCACACCATCTTAGTCTTGATGGAGCTGTGCTTCACTTCTGATAGTATCTACATTGTCCAGCTAAAGCTAAAGCACACGTTTACTTGCCTTGTATATTTGTCCTTAGAAAGCCCCTCCCAGGACCTCCATTTAGCATGGTTGCTATTAATCACAGTTGTCATTAACTGATTTTATGTCACTGAAGAAGAACCTTGCAGAATACTTCAGTAACACTTGCAAGGATCATAATTTTTCTTATTCTGATCTAACTTTATTGATGCTCTCCTGAGAGGAACAGCACCCCTTGTAGCTTTATGGGACCATTCAAACAATCTAGGAATGATTTATATTAGCCTTAAGGAAAAAGACATCAAGAATTGTTACTCACATGCTGAGATTTTCTCTGTGATCTCAAGCTGTCAAAATACTAAACACAAATCAGGATATTCCTGAGTAATGGAAAACACTGCAAAACTTCATAGCATTATCAGGCTTCATGTCATAATTGGGTGATGCTTTCACTTAACATGCAATTTATTTTATTCAATATTGATAAGATTTAATGGATGATGTATTTAATTCAAGGCTTTGATAAAAATGTAGAGTCTTAATTAACAAGTGATATATATGATGCAGTGAATAATGCATCTGATTTAATAGAGGATGCACTATGTCTGCAGCTGAAGGTGATTGGTCTTTTTAGAGAGAGATTAATTCATTTCAGAAGATGATGTATCACTTTCAATATGAACTAAATCAAATTTATAATACTTTTTTCTTTTCCCCGTTCAGTGTGCAAAGTAGCACAAGGAACAAGTTTGCCCTCAAGTGGACTTCAAAGGCAGATCATACCTCCAAGGCACCGGGAAGGTCGAATCAGTGGTTAATTCATTCATGCTGTCATAGGGGTGGAACCAAGTTTTAATAAGCCACTACCTTCTCAATTATACTTTGCTTTATTTCTAAGTAAAATTACATTAAAGTCATGTAATTAGAGATCCCCAAAAGTGTAGTAAACTTTGTATTAACAAGAACTGACAATAATACTTGAAAAATTCAAGGCACAAAAGCTATTTGAACTTGAGACATTGATAAGGTAATAGAAAAAGGAATAGCGTCTTTACTTATTTTTCTTAGACCACAGAAAAAAAGAAAAAAAAAGGCAATTTTGACAGTATGTGTTTTTATTTTATAAATTCATCTCACCAATACCACTGCTTTTACACCCTGTAAAATTGGGAAACTGTTACTTATTTGCTAAATCATCAGAAAGAGTCAGTGGGAGAGCTTCAGTTTAGATCACTAGAGTTTTCAACTCTTGAATATAGACAACTAGCCAGGTTTATATCATTGAAAATATAGGAAGGCTATGTGGAGTCGATATTCCGTTTCCACTTTCTGTAATGTGAAACCTCTGTGTTCACGTATTATTCTATCAAGCCTTTATTTTTCTGTTCACAGCTCCATAAATTCAATACTCGATGCTTTTAATCTAATTTGTTGACAAGTGAAAATGACCCAGGTTCAAGACACCACCAGCTAGTTTTTTTAAAATTACATACTTAGAACAAAAAAATTATTGACATGCATATATAACCCAACAACTATATAATGGCTGTCACACTAGTATATAATATCTCTAGTAATTTAATTATAAACATCTGACTGTGTGGTGTTTAAACAGAAAATGAATGTTTGAGTACTATGCAGTTGAAGAATAATAAACCTTCTGGCATATTCTTCATTCACAATGTTACACTCAAAAAAAAAAAAAAATCATAAGAGATACACCAGCAATGAAAAACTACTCTGAAGTGAACTGATTTTATGCTTCTAAACACACGATGGATCTTATCGTTGTGTTTAGTGTATATCAAAATTATAACCTAGAAGTAAACCAAGAAAAAATATTTTTATCTTTGTTTCAATTTTTTACCTAAAAGTAAAACCTTCCTATTGATTCACAGCAATGAAGAGAATAGCCCTGATAAAAGATTATGATGACTTAAAAATACAAATTAATTTAAAACCAAAACATGGATCATATTGAATTAGGTTTTCTACAACAAAAAGAAAGTAAGTACATCTTAGAAAACAAAGGATAGTGTGACAAGCAGGAAATATTTACAGGTCAGTTTTTGACAGCTTCTGCAACCCAAAGACTTGCTTTGCGAGATAAATCATTGAAAAATAATTATAAAATTGTGTCTGTCTGGCCCATTTTAACTCTTAACAAGTGATTTCAGATCATAAGAAACTGTGAGCTATCCACAGCTGCCTGTAAGTACAGATTCAAGCCATTATGCTCCCCTTTTCAGTGATCAAAAATATTAACAGCAAAGTTCTTAAGAATGCTATGCAATGACAAATATATTTTCTCTATATCATACATGGTAAATTATTCAAGTGCTAGAAATTTAGAGTTAAGCATGTCTTCTTCCATTTCCCAATCCATGGTGGCAAAATGCCACTGCAGGATCAAAAATGCGAAAAGATGGCATAGTATTATCCACTCGTTGCTATATGAGACACATAATATGAAAAAAGTAAATAGAGGTAACAATGTTTCCTGGAGCGTGATTTACTCTTTCAGTCTTGCACAAAGTGCTATTTGTCCTCTTCATGTGTGTGGAGGGAAGCACAAATACACTACTCTGCATTGCAGAGGGTGTAGCCTAGTTTTATTTATCTGCGTGGGCCATCTACACAACTGCTCTTCCTGTGGTTCTGAACTACATTTTTGTTTGGTGACGGATTAGAAAAGTATGTTGAAATCTACAACAACCCTCTCGCATACCTTCATGCTCGAAGTTGTCCAACTAGTAGAGAGCTGCTAGAGTTCATCATTTCAAGTCACTGTTTAAAGTGATAATCCATCAGAAGTTAAGATGTAGTAGTTTTCCAGATACTATGGACCAACAGTAAGTTTTTAATGGTTACAGAGAAATCCCACTTACCACAGGATGCGTTCAAGGGCTCCTGGTTATGTGAACCTCTGCCTTGGTTCAGAACAACCCTCTCATATCATGAAAGAAAGTTAATTATTTTTCAATCCAAAACTGGCATATCCTGAGAATATGCCTGACATCTCCTGTACAATGCCACATTTCTTGCTTCTCAATAAGCTTGATAGGACTCCTTACTTTTGAAACAAGAGTAGTCATGATAATGGCAGATACTCTCTTCTCCAATTGTCATTTTTTATGATACTGATAGGATTATGAATTTGCCAGAAACTTTATAAGTGAAGGTAGGCTATAGCCCACAAATCAACACAAACAAATTTGAGTCCTATCTGGTGCCAATGGATGTCTGAATGACAGAGCTGTATGTCGAAGGCAAAACCAGAAGGAAGAGGAACCAAAAGACAAATTAAAACCAGAAAATGCATCTCTTATTTGAAAATGCATCTCTGATTTTTTGAAGTTACATACAGATCTAACACAACAGTATATGCCCCGAGGTGTTATATTTGAAGACACTAGGGAACATGAGATGTGCTGCCATAAAAGGCTGATGATTGTCATAGGCAGAATCCTGGCATACCCAGTATCTACATCATCCATTAGGAGCTGATAAAAAAGATCAAAACCCCCTAGAGGTTTTCTATCCAAAACTGACAACTAGTTGA
>JANHGB010018619.1:0-13639 GCA_026283785.1 Coracopsis vasa | reverse complement strand
TAAAACTGGTATAATTAATGAGAGCTGGGGAATATCCTGAAAGTGTGTATTTTATCTGTGTTTGGTAATGATGGTGACCTTCTGCTTTCAGCTGTCTGCATCATTCAGTCCATTCCAATCTTCAGTGAAACAGGGAAATTCAGCCTGGGATTGCCAAATCCACTCAACGTCACAATCCAGTTTTCATTTTTGCTTCAAGTATATCTTATAGTCCTGTTTTTAGGTAAGAGATTCAATTGTATTTCTCACTACTGAAATTAAAAGGCCAAATTCCTCTGAATAAGTGTATTTATCAAAGAAAATGAAATTCCTGCCTCTTGGGGATTGATAACCCAAATTTGCCTGAAGTTAAGTATTATCTTGCTTGTTTGTGTAAGTTGGTCATAGATGGAAGGGAGCATAACTACAGTTAGCACTGGTTAGCCCCCCAAGAAGGAGACCTTGGTGACAGTTAGCAGTGTTATCTACTGATCACTTGGTTAAAAGACTAATGTTTATATGTATCTATAACTTCAGTATACTTAGTTTCACCTTTTACATTGTATTTGAGCTTTGGAATGATTCAGTGGAAACCTAAACATAATTTCAAGTTAAAGCAATGCTTACAGAAACTGCATTACAATCACTAATGCACCATGAAGTCATGGTTTTTCCATGAAACAATACAGAAAGCTCTTTAAATAGTAGTAATTATCTTCATAAGGAAGAGTGGTGCTTTATGTATGTTTGGTTTCTGGTGTTAGTTTTTAGTATACTTTGTAGTATGCACACCCAGTATGTCTGGGTACCCACAACAATTCTAACCTAGCCAATTTTAAACTGCATTTCCCCTAGATTTCTCCCTTTCACAGACATTAAGCATTAAAAAGAGGGGATGATGTCTCCAACTTAACTGCTTCATTCTCTTTCAGGGATATTTGTAAACTTCCGTCATCTCTACAAGCAAAGGAAACAGCACCTCAGGCCAAAGAAGAGAAAGATGAAGTGACAGAGGACTGCAGTGCTCTCTTACCTAACTTATCTCAAGATAAGCCTCTAATTCTTATGGTTTTACCCACTGTAATGTAAAGAATTTTGTAAAATTCAATGATCACACTAAATCTCATGATTTCAGGTAGCATTCATTCCATATACTGTATTTTGTTCTTTTCAATCATTGTATGCATGGCACTTACCACTGAACGGCAGCCTTGAAACTTGTATCCTGTCAACTACCATATTAGAAATCCTATTATCTGCATATAATATGCTTATAAACAGTGGAGCAGCACTAAATAGAAATAGTGTGAAACTGGATATTTGCTCTTTCAATATTGCATGCAGATAGGGCTTCTGATGTCAGGATAGACTATTAGCTGGCCTATGCTGTTCCCAGGGTGCATCATGATGGCAGGAGGAGCACGTCTGAGACCACTGTGAAGAGTGTTTGGGTGTTTATTAACTGCTGGGGTGAACTTGCTCAGCACCTACCCTCCCCCTTTTCTTCTGCAGCATCAATTTGCTGCAGAACTTAATCTGGAAGTAGCTAACGCAGATTTAAACGCTACCAACTTAGTCAGTTTCTAGTTTAGGAGTGCTGTGAGGACCCAAGCAACACATGTATTCCTGTAGCAACACATCCTATCCAGTCATTAGGGAAAGGAACCAGGTTGGTAATGCAAGCACTGAAAGATAACAAAATAAGGAAACATAGGTACCAACTTTCCCCTAGTATGTAGACCCCAAGAGAAACCCATTCCACCTGTGCAAAGCCTCCTGTGATCATTCCTGGCAGGGCTGTTGCTCCCGCATTTATAGCCTTCAGAAAGGCAGTAAGGATTGCTTTTCTACTTAAACTTAGGGGTGCAGCAGAGAAGTTGGTGTCTGTACTTTGCTGGTTGGCCCCTGGTGGGATGGAGTCAAATAAGCCATATATTATGTAGATAGCATATATTAAATCTTAGTAAGGGAGATCCCACACAGGGTTTGAAGGGACCGTTTCCTCTGTTTCCTTCAAACAACAGAGAAGCTCCCCCCACATTCCAGATCATCTACTCACCTGGAAACCTTTGTGTCAGGTGATTTAATTTCAGCATGTCCTTCCTCACACCTTGCCTGCTGTAGTTACTCCAGATCCCTCTGGCCTCCTTAATCCAGTTTAGAATGTGTACAAGAAATTTTGTCTAAGGCATATCATGGTAATCAGCAAGTTGCTTCACAACTGCCACTGCCCCAGGGCAATGCAAAGCAATGCCAGCAACCCAGAACAGGCACTGAAGTTGAGATTAGCTTAGTGCCATGTTACTGTTCATCTTCTACTGTAAAATAGTGTGAATCCTCCAGATAAAGGAATCAAACAGCTTGCTATCTGTGATAGGGACCCAGTGATTGTTACTGTAAAGGAAAGGAAATAGTGTTATGAGAAGATTTTAACAAAGAACTGGTACAAGCTCCACGCTACATTTCACAAAGAGCTACAACTTCCCTTCAGGGATACTTGAGACTCACTCAAAGGAGAGTGCAGCTTACTTTACTCAGGAGAGTTCAGCATTACTTACACACTTAGTACTCAGCACACACTGTACCTATGTTTGAAGTATGTCAAAGGATTGAATTAGCTGAGTAATAGAACAGCAAGGATCACTTCCTTTAATTTCTCCACTGGGCATTTAAACTTCTGTTATGAATTCTGTATGTATTCATGCACTGTATTTCTCAGTGAAATTGTGGTACCTAGTGCAAGCTGTCATGGATCTTACACTACTGAATTTTAGCCCTTCAGAAAGAATGTGTTTATATTAATAAAGATTTACAACCAAATGTTGCTTTGGTTCAGTTTGTTCTTTCCCTGAATGGAGGAGTCGTACAACTGAATTCTTTAACTCTTGTGATAAACAGGCCAATGGTTTAGGCCACACAGCCTGGATGCTATGATGAAAATGGAACATAATCCAAATGAAGTTTTAATGAAGAATTATTCTTTATTAATCTTACACAAATAAAAAACATGTCTCACAAGATTGCGGTTACTTTCACAAGCATAAGCACTGCCATGCAAGTGATGATAACTCTCATTAGGGCAGTACAGACTGACTTTCAAGTCGGGCATAAAATCAGAGACAACACCCTGTAATTAGCTGCATTTGATCTTGCACAGTGATTCTCACACATTTTCTTTGGATTAATCAAGTCACTGTATAAAGTAGAGTAGCTGCCTTTTAGGATACTTCTACCAGTGATTTCAGTCATGTAATAACTGCATTCTGGGGAGGCCAAAAGCCATGAGCAGTCTGCTGCCTGATGGCATTTTCTCTCCTCTCATGTACTGAGTAACTTCCACCCGTAATCCAACACAGTAATTGACCTCGAGATGCTTTCCACTGTTTCCAGGTCTGACTAAAGCCCCCCCCAGACTAGCTATATGTCTTTAGAGAGTACTGATGCAGGTAAGGGACCCCATTTTGACAGGAAGCTCTCCAAACAGTAATTAAACAGGCCCTAGGAAGTAAGCAGGGCAAGAAGAGTTGAACCACTTGAGTCTTCATCTATAGAAGTTCCCAAAATGGAGACTTCACATTCTTTCAGTGGTGCTGCTGGAAAAGTCTGTCTGGAGTGGAGCAATGTTATGATCATAGGCAGCATATTCCGATGCTCCAGTACTTGCCACTTTGAGCTGCTGAGCAGCATGGGTGAGCTGAAAGGCTGCGTCGGGGTGAGCCGTGTCAGGAAGCAGAGTGCACTCCCGCTCCAGCATATCTGCCACACCTTTCAGGAGGTCCAAAAAGCCAAAGGCCAGAGCTGCCTTTCGTAAGCGATTCAGTTCCTGCAAAGAAGGAAAACGCCTTTTACAGCCACTATGAGCCTCTCCACAAAAAGAGGTTTGTTGCTTCTTATTTTAAAGGCAAGCTCCTTCACTTGAGAGGAAAATAACCTGAGTGATCAATTCAGCTGCTGGAGACTGCTCAGCTGCTCATGAGATAAAAGCGCTTTAGGGCTGAAGATGATAGCGGCACAACTGAAGAGTTGGTTTGCCCTTGATCCCTTCCTATAAATTTCCACTTCTCCCTTTTGTGCTGTTGTACCTGCCTGGTTTGGCTGTGTCCCAGCAGAGGTGGCCTCCAGCTCAGGCTTCACTGACTGCTGCCTTCAACCCCAGTGTCCAGCAAGATGTATATAGATTGATTTTTCCTCACTATAAACTGACCAGTGCTTATTCACGCTTGAAGTCTCTGGGGCCACAATATCAAACTGCTTCAGCACTAAGCTTACAGGAGGAACAACAATTACCTCCAGCTACAGCGCAGATCATGGATTATTATAATGTGGCCACATGGGCCTGGAATTTTGTCTTTCTCCACTTCAGTTGTAGAACAAACACAGGAGACATTTTCAGACTCAGAATTGTGTTGCTATTTCTGTCTGATCCCAGTTTATTTCTGCCTGGACAACAGCATAAACTCTGCAAAGAAGTTCACCATGGAAGTAGCAGGGATCATGTAAAGATGACATGTCTATGCCATGGCAGAGAACATGGTGGCAGGAAACCAGTCTCCCTTGTCTCACCCAACTAGTCTGTAAAATAGACCCAGGATGTCTCCTTTATCATGTAGGTTTTTGCAGAGCCCTACAAGCCTCCACAGAGCATACAGTATGTGTTCCCCTGTCAAACGCACCACTACCACTCTGGATCAAAGGTGGGCAGCCTCAAATGTTACTCACTTTATAGAAGGTTTGAGTTTTTTCCGGGAGTTTCCTTGCATTTCTCAGGATCTTCTGTACATCTGTCTGCAGGAAAGACAAATACACAAAGCTCTTGGCAACTGCTGGGGAAGCTGCAGAAGAAACCCTCAACTATTCACTGATAAATGACCCTGACACTGACAAGACTGCAGCACACGAAGGCTCCAACGAATGGTCATTATACTAAATCCAATAATCTAAGCCAGATGCTACACTAGAGACACAGTTTCATTAAACAAGTTATGCTCTCTGATTGCATTTTAATCATGACATTTTAAAGAGGCAGAGTTCAGTAAAATGAAAGAAAAGCAATAAAGCAATTGCATTAAACAGACAAGACACACAGAGACTCCACTTTGCTGGTAAGATGGCTGCTGCTGATGAAAGCAAAGCATCAAGTCCAAACCTCATCTCATTACCTGGAGGCCACTTGGTTTAATCCACACGGTAACATTCTGTGCATAGCTGCGCTTGTTCTTGGGTTGCAAAGGGAAAGGGCTCTTGTTGTCATCCTCTCCATAAGGATTTTCTTTTGCATCTGGGAGGAAAAAGAAAATAAATGGACTAAGATTTGGAAAGATCCTTCTCACAACACTGAATGTGTAAGAGTAATTCAAATGGGCATGACCAGTACCTGAAATGGGTCCAAGCTGTGCCATCTTCCCAAGCCATGGAAGGGGCTCAGGACCAGGTTCAAAGAGCGACATCATGAGGTTTGATTTCTTCTTACTATCAGCTTGTGAATAGAGCATTCCATACCACTCTGGCCTATTGAAAAGAGCAAATCCCAAAGGCTGAATTCTTTGCCTAAAATCTGCTGCCCTCCCACTGTGTGGAAGCTCATTATTTGCAATTTCTACTGGCAGAAACATATCCACAACTAAAACCACACAGCTTTGTCTACCAGTGCTGAGCTCTGTACAGAACACATATAAGTAATTTACAACTAAAGCATCAATGAGCAAAGTAAGAGATTTTTCAGGCAGACAGCCAGGTCCATACCCCAGCTGGACGACAGCCACCATGCCTTCCACTTTCAGGCTGCCATGTAATAAAACACAGAAGTTGGGGATTTTCCCAGCAATCTGATTAGCTGAATTCTCATCTTCGGTGTCATCTGTGATCCCAGGTCCCACCTCATCACCTTCTGGGGAAGAGTAAAAGCAAGCAAAGAGATAACATGAGAATAAATTCAAACACACAAGTTCCATTTCCATGACACCACCCTGTATTTTCTGCCATGCAGGAGTTAACTAATACTTTTGTAGAACAACCAGCTGCTAAATGGGCTGTTTGAGCAAAGCAGCACTGTCATGTTATATCCATATTGCACTGCATCCTACTCACAAAACAGAGTTAACAAAAAACTGCAACTAAAACCTCAGCTTTGAAGAACTTACAAGTTAAATGAAACAGCACAAAGAGTTTGGCAACAAATACACGTGTGCCTCTGAACCAAAAGTATCCTGAATTTCAAGTTTGCCTCTCCTATGCAGCTTGCGGCCACTAGGAGAAACTGACTTTGTTTTAGCAGCTGGAATACAGCTGTGATTTAACTGTTGATATCTTCAAAGGAGAAAGGCCCATACAGAGATGAAAGCATATCTGGAGCTTGCTTTCTTCTTTATCAAGAGAAATCTCACTTTCTCTTTGCTCTACTCCAAGGCCATGACAAAAGGGGAAATCCTTTTTACCACAGGCTGCCGCACTCAAGTAGCTGCAAGTCAGTAACATGCTGCTTAACCATCCTCAAAGCCTACACCAGTCAGTTGTGTAGATACAATATCCTTAGCCCCAGTGAGCAGCAATTAATGCTTAAGAACAAGTGAGCAATCTGGTTGTGATTCAGATCAGATTTTTCACAACAACAAATCATTCTGAGGTGTTAAATATTCATCTTGCACCACAGATTTTATGGCCCATGATTATATTTAGCTTTAAGTGTAGCATGTTCTATTAATAATGATGCCATAAGGATATTGTTCCCTCTATTAAATTTCTAAAGAACACAGTATTCAAAGAAAGACAGAGTTCAAGTTTTTAATTTTAATGTAACCACACAAACGTGTCTTTAGAGGCATCTCCCATTTTGATGAAGCAAAGGACCTGTGATTCCAGTCTAAACCACCACAGACACTACAAGGGAAGCTTAAAGCAGGTTTTGCTAAAAGAAACAGAACTTGCTCACCTCTGTTAAGTGCAATGGGCAGAACCAAGTGTCTGGACAAGACAGGAGGGCTAGAAATGTCAGCTATATCTACAAACCCAACGATTTCTAGATCTGTGGGGAGACAACAGGTTCAAGTCAGATTTGGAAAAGGCTGTGTTCAGAGTCAATTTGACATTACCACTTCTTCCACCACTAAGTTTTCTGAAGCAGTGACAAGAGGGAGCACAACAGAGCCCCAGCCTTGACTAGGGTGTCTAACAAACATTCCTACATAACACCATGACACTTTAAGATGAGAACATAACTTTCATCACACTCATACTGCTGTCCATGAGCTGTGCTGCAAGGCAAATACAGAACTGTGCACATTGGTTTTTACACTGCAGACAATCCACTGCCATTTTATACATTCAAAATAAGATGAAACAAAGGACTAAACCAAACCCAGCCTGTTCTGCAGCTGGAACTAGGGAGCACAGGCTTCTCCTTGACAGCCCAAGGGAAGGACCTGGCTCAAAGGCAATTCAATTGATTTTTCTCATAGCTGAATAATGAACACCTGATTAAAGCCAAGGAGGAATTCAGGGGCTGAGCACACCATAGGCTGCATTTTCATGCACACTGAGCAAAATTTCCTTTATGCAAATTCCTATCTTTGGAATGATAAGAGGAACTCTAGTTCTGAATGCAACACAAAACCTCCCTCATCAAGGCACACTGTGGCTCTTTTTCTTTGCTTTTGCTATTTTGGTGCAGACACACTCACTCCTATTTAAACACTACGCAGCTACAAATAAGAAGTGACCACCCCCCAGATGAGAAATGTTTTTTTCCCTCTTGCAGATTTAAAAACCCCAAGCAAATCAAGGCAATGCTGGTGGTAGGGAGTTCTGGGCTGCAGTTCCCTTCCTTGCAGGAGTTTACCACTATTGTGTCCTTATTCACGTGCAAGGTGTGTACGTTTTGTCGATGAACACAGGAAACAAGGAAGTTCACAGGACAGATGCAGGAAATTAAACTGCCAGAGGAGCCAGAAACTCACAAAAAAGAAATTATCCCAAAGGACGCCTGGGCATACAATCTGACCAAGCTGCTCTCTTTGCAAGTCCCAAATAGCTCTAAGCCAGCAGGAACACTCATCACATCCCTTGCTGATTTAGCCACATTATGCTGTGACTGAGGGTGCCAACCTTTCAAGAGCCACAGCACCTGACTGGAAAGAACAACAAAATGCCTGTGGCCACGTACACTGCTGAGGAGCTGAGAGCAATTCTGATGCTACAGTTTAAACTTAATTCTTAAGGCAAAGCAGTGAAGTGTTCTCTCTCAGAAGTGCACCTTGCCATTTGCAAGTCACAGGGATGGGCTATCTGCAGTGCCTACTAATAGGAGGGCCAAGAAAAGTCTTTCTCTGCACAGTTGTGTTCTAAAAGATCTTAGTATTGGTAAGAAGTGCCAGGAAGAGGGACAACCTATAGACAGAGATTTCCTAAACCTCAACCTTTACTTGTGTCCTTTTACCAGGTACACATGGCTCAAATAGGATGATGTTCTTGTCCCGTGGTGCCACATATAGCAAAAAATTACAGTCAGTAATTAATCCTTGAAGAGAAAAAGTGAATGAAACAGTAACTATACAGGAAAGGTAGAAATTGAATGGATTTAAGTAAAAAAGCAATCAAAGATTTATTACCTGTATTAATTGCTTTAGGAATGGGGTCTATTTCCTCATCTATAATGAAAGGTTCTGGTCTGGGAAATACTTGCACATCAGATGTTAAGTGGCCACACTTGAGAACAGCATGGAATGGTGTATAAGCCACATCTATTAGCTTTCTAGAACATGATCAGTTATTATTAAGGAAAAAATAAGACATATCAAATGAACACAGTTGTCTAAAGCACATTAACTTATATCACAAAACTTTCTTCTTTTAACTACAGTTAAATCACTAGGGTTTTGCATTGCTAAATTACAAAACAAAGCAGAGTATTATCACACTGATGGCAAACTAACAGCAACTGTGGAAATTAGTATCTTCTATCTACCAACCATAAACAGATGCCATAATTCGGTTACATTAGGATTAAATAATACATACTGACCTCAACCACTGAAGGTCAACATGAAAATACAGTTAAGAAGATCATAAATTAAAAGGTTAATTAAAATACCTCGTATCATCATATTTCTTATTATATTTGTTTTCCATTACAGATACTAACTGGAAACCTTCACCAAGGTGTATTATCTACAAGACTACTAACCCAAACATCGACTGCACGTTCTTCAGGCAAAGGGGCCCATCAATGGTGAAAATCTGCCCTTCCCCATTGTTCAAGTCTATGAGCCGCTCCAGGCAGTCCAAGGAATCTGTGCTTTGAAGCTGTAAAAAAAGGAAGTGAAACGTTTTGTGTTGAGTTTTCTTTTTACTCTCTTTATATGAGCCAGAATATTGTCAGAAAATACACACAACACAGCAGAAAAGCACCTGACTGGATCCTCTGAGGACTTTTTGCTATCTCATTCCCTTCTGAATAAACCAGTATTCTTGGTCTCTCTTTCCCAGGAAATGTGCTCCTTATGGTGCATTTATATGAGACCAGATGCAGCGTTTGGCCTAGTAACAAATCACCATCAAGTATCTTGAGTCAGAAGAGATCCATAAGGATCATAGAGTCCAACTCTCAATACACTGCCTTAGCATCTTAGGTTCTGCTCTGAAAGCAGGTTAAGCAACCAGAAATCCCAGAAGCTCTCAGTCTTCAAGAACACAGGAATGCCTTAACTAGTACAAGATTTTATTGGTAATGATAGGTTTCCAGCTCCTTTGGGATAATACAGATTTTAGGAGGGAAGGCAGATAAAATTCTTGTTGAGAAGTTCCTAGAGAATGCTTGTGAAAACACCTAAACTTGTCACTAATGAAGATTTTAATCATTTTTCCAGTTATTCTGATGTGTAAACAGTGCTTCAATCCAGCTTAATCAAGAGGATCACCCTTGAGAGAGACCTTGAAGCTGAAATATCTATTGTACACACAAGTAGGAAATCCTTCTGAGAAGGACAGAAGAATATGGGGGCCAAGTCAAAAACAATGCTATTGATAAAACCTAATCTAAGGAACTTTAGTCTTCTTTTAAAACATGTTTTATTCACCAGAATTCTAACTACTGTGAAGAGTTTTAAAGCAGGTATTTAAAGATAGTTGAAGAGTAAGCAAACAGTCACCTTTCTTTCAAAACTCAGGGGAGCTGGTTTGAATACTGGCTTGGAAACTACAGAATTCTGTTCACTCACATTTCTGCATAAAGCTATTGTTGGTTTAAGTGTTGAGCATCTTTGCAATAGAAGTCATTTATTCAAGAATTTAACTGTAGATTAAGAAAAGCCCCCCAAAGCATTCAATGTCATTAATGCAGTAAAGGTAATAATATAAACAAATACAAATTGCATAATGTTCCCCAGGGAGAAACTGGCATGATTTATAAAGATCATTATAATAATGGAAAGGTACTAGGTAATAACAGTGCAATACTAAACTTTAAAAAAGATACTACCATTACATGTCACCAAATAACCAACCCTTAAGCACCGGAATATCAACTAAACTTTAAAACCAAGCACAAGAACATCAAAGTATGTTTTGTGCTGACCTGCTCATTAGTTCAGAGAAGACCAATAATTATCCAGTGCAACAAAGAAGAAGGTACGTGTTAAAGACATCACCTCTTCGAGATTTGCCATGCACATGACATACAACTTGGATGGGAAGGGGAAGGGCAGTGGGAAGCGGTTGTTTTCACTCCGCTGGTTGTGAGTAGCTAGAGAGTGCCTCAGGGAGCCTCTGCCGATGCCCAGGCAGCCATCAGTGACAAGAACAACCTTGAATGAAAGAGGACGGATTAGCAATTCCAAGCAAAGACACATTTCTATCTGCAGAGGGCAACTACACACCAACACATTCCAGCAGCCTTCCTAGTAGCATGCAGCTCTATACTGAAAATCCCTGCTTGCATGGGATTTCTTCCATGGAGATGGGGAAAGAATTGCAAAAGTTTCCAGAAACACGTGAATAAATGAGAAATTGAAAATTTAACCACTACAATTTAAACTATGTGCATGGTAAAAATAGATTTTGTTGTAATTAGGCAGTTAGGTAGAAGATAAAACCCATTTCTTCTGCAGAATCTGGAGGGCAACTCCACTTCCACTGCAAGCCACAGAAGACATATATAAGGTTGTATTAATTACCCTGATTCTTTGCAAACATGCAGCTGCAGGATGCTCACATTCTGCAACAAAACTGTCAAAGCTAAAATGTGCGTTTTTCCATTCAGTTGCATGTCCAGAGTCAATCCTTGTGGAAACCTGGAAACCTGCACTAATAGGTTACACTGATTAATGGAACTATTTACACTCAGCAGAGACTCTACAGAGCAGTCAAATAACTGCTCTTGCAGCACTGCACAGCAACAGCAGGCGTTATTTTTGGCTGAGAGGTAAGGGAAATCAAATCCAATTGAAACTCAATGTGCATCTGCTACATCCAGATTTGTATTCTTTCTTCATCCTCAATCTCTCTCTTTTGCAGTCTTTACAGTTTCCATCTGAACTGCTGCTCACCAGTGATGTTTTTCTCTATTAGAAGATTCTGCATAGTACATTCCCCACCACCTTTCCACACCCCATCACCTGAAGTTCCAGTAAAATGAGCCATGACACAAATGAGAGACCAAATTGTTGAGGTTTAATCTATGCTCAGTTCTTCGATCTTTCTAGTTCTTTGCTTTGAATGTCTGCTTTTCCAAGGTGCCTTTTATCCTTGTTAGATTATGAAGCACTGCCTAGCAATAAGCCTCTATCCTTTTTCTCCTTAAGGAATATTGCTTGAGACATCTTCCTAGTTCACTAAGCTGCAAAATTACTGACTTTAAATCCTAACTGAAAGACTAACAGGCTCCTAAGTGTCTCAGCAAACAGAGGGCTGAAAGCAGACACTGCCATAAGCAAATTCAGAAGGCTGAGAGCTGCAAAGGGTGAATGGAGTGTGTGAGCAGATGCATGTCAAATGACTCATTTGGGAAAGAAGACAGTTCAAAACACACTCAGCAGCAGTCCCATGCTGTTGCTTGAGATCTGGAACTGTTACAAGCTCTGGAAACCGTGAGGTACTGAAGCAGAAAGGTTACTGTATGTGTGACTATGCCCTTTCCAAACTCAGTGAGGCTCCTGGGATGGAAGATTACACCCAGATCAAATGCCAAGTCTGCAAAATATCACTCTGGGGCCAGATTTTATAATCCACTCCAGTACAATAACACACTGGCCAGCCTAGTTTTTTGCTGCTGAGTATTTTAATAAAGACACACTTCTGTTCATAGTTCAGATACATCCAAAATCCTAATTCTTTGTCTTCCTGTAGCACCAGTGTGCCTGAGAGTATTTGAAGTTTTCATATTACATTTACATTTCTATCTGTAATTTACAGGGAGTACCAAGTATAAGCTAGATCCTAAGAACAGAGAAATCAGTCATACCTGGCAAGGAATTGCTGCACCCCATTCCTGCTGCACAATATTGCAAACCCCCAGCAGCGCTGACTCTAAACAGGTTTTGTCATAATCATCCATGTTACTCAGGGCTTCCTGAAAAGACAAACACCACTGTCAGTGCTGGGTGAAGTGTCCAGGAAATATAACTAGATAACTTATCAATTAGAAAAGTTATTCATGGTTCTGTGGCAAGTCTGCATGTTTGCTTTGCATTATAACACAACTGCATTGTTACACAATGCAAAGCTCTTGTGTATGACCTGCAAAATTAGAGAGAGAAAAAAAAAGAAGGTAGAAGAAAGAAGAAATGATATTAGGAGACAACGATGACAGCTGATTTTGAAGGAATTAATACTATAAAAACAGCTCTTTAAGACAAAAACTCCTTTGCATGTCTCAAAGAGACAGTAAACTCACAATCTGAAGCGATGCCCAAAATGAAACATTCTGCTTAGAAAATCCTCCCAGGTATCAGAACAACTGTAACTTTATTCAGGAAGTAGAGCACAAGGAGCTTGTCTCACAAAAACTCTATGGCAGAAAGAGTAACAGAATCCAAAACTCACATCTGCATCCTGTTCCTATAACCATAACCCAGCTTTTCTCCTTAAAGTGAAGAATTCACACGTAACACAGCATCACAAGAAGGGTACAGATGTAAAACTAACATGCTGGAGGAGCCTGGCTGGATTCCTGGCTTTCAGAAATTTCTCAAATGAACTCTTATGGAGACAAAGAGAATGCACTGCCTTCATCTGCAAAATGCAAACTTAGCAGAGAATATCTTTTAAAGTCTATATGTTCCAGAAAAGACAAACCCAAAACACGGTGCCTTGTGACAGAAACATGTCATTTCATCCTGATATTATACATGATAATCAGATACACATGTATAATTTTTACTTGTAGTAGCTTACTGAATTCACGTGAAATTTCCCTCTTGGACCTTCTCCTTCCCGTTTTCTCCCAACTTCCCATCACATCTGTGAGGTCTAAAATCACTTATTCTCACCGTGCTTCAACTGCTACATACTGTTATGCACACCGTCTCTCTACCAAATCACTTGACTCAAAACCTTTCTAAATGGCCCCATCTGCTGCATCAGTTACCAAGACTGAATCAACATCTACAGACAAAACCAGGAATGTCACAGAACCACTGTAAGAACTTCACCAGGGAGTCTTTTCCTCCAG